>JAUEPT010000063.1:0-295376 GCA_030435635.1 Armillaria borealis | reverse complement strand
TGATACCGCACGAATCGGTGCGGCGGTGGCCCCCCTCTCTTTCAAATCAGCGACCTCGGCTTGAGGCCGGCCATAGATATTCTCTGCTCTCCAGCCGAGACGTGCACCGCATCAAAGATAGGCGTGTGTTGCGTGAAGAGAGTGATGACGACACGTTGCGTCATTGATTGTCACACATAACGCGACGTCGCTTTTCTTCCATCGACCACCACATCTCTCAATAATGGTCTTCTAGCTCCCGTCGCGTCTTGTGCTCATTCAATTGTCTGTGGCTCGTATATTGGCATTGTGACCCCAGTTGGACTTGGATTTGGTCTCGAACGAACCTTCTGCAAGTCCGGCCTCGCCACAGAGATGCCTCGTCATCGGTGCGACAAACGACCTCTACTCATATTTTCTCCAGAACCTTAGCAGCATCGTTCGCAGTACTTCGTTCGAATCCACCACCCTGGTCTAAGTCTCCTTTGGTAGCGACGTACGCGGTAATAAAATACGGCTTGATCCCTCTGTTACAACATGGCGACGTGGGATGGTTTTGTTTGTTGGACATCCTTGCAGTAGGACCAGCAGAGGATGGAGTTGGACGTGTCAATTTGCTGGCTCGCCAAAGTATGTCTTTTCGTTTCGTCTCCGTCACTGACTCATGTTGTAACAGTCCCTTGTCCAGCATTTCTCGATTCTCCCTCAATAAAACCGTCCGTCGTTTGCATATTCCTGCTGCTTCGACTGACTTTCGTCGTCACACGGCTTTAAGCGTCCCTCAGCAAAGGCACAAGCAATGACTGTTGGACGTGATATCAGTGCGTCTCCTTCTACCACCGGTATCTACAACCTGACCCTGAATTGGTAGATGACGAAAAGTAAGTAGTTTGATGGTCTCGCCGTGATTCCATCACTCATAATGACATGTAGCTTCAGATTCAAGCCGAGCTAGAGTGTAAGGCCGACTATAAAGCTAAGTCCCGCGCGTACTTCAGTATAGTAACCTAGTCAGGGGAACATCAGTGCAGCTAGCGCCGAGGCAGAGCCTTACTCTACTCCAGCGGTATCAACTACGTAGACGTTGAATATAATCCTCATACATCCGTTTCAACTGAAAACTGTCGTGGCCTCACTGGAAATCTTGCCATTGGATAGCACGACGCGGAAGGTAGGTGAACTCATTAACGTCATTGCTTTGTCAATAAATTTACGGATGGTATCGTCCAAGGGCTCGTACAGTGGCTCGGGGTTCGATTCCCTATATCCGAGTGCGAAAGTTTGTGGAGACTTTTTCCCACAGGCTAAGTATTCTTGTTTCGTTCCGCGCGTGCTCTGATTCACGGTGTTGGAGCCTTCGCTGCATACAATTGTTTCTCAGTACGGAAGATATCACACTGTTCTTTTCTACGTTAGAGGCTCTTCTATCGCCAAGTCTTGCCCCAAGGTTGGAAGATTTCAACGGCATCTTCTGGTATAGTGGCTAAGAACACATCTCGGGGTTCGATTCCCCATATCAGACTGTTGTGCCAATTTCCTGTTTTTTTTGTACTTTGACTCTGACGGGATTTGCTGCTGTGGTCGGTGGTCTCAGCTCATCTTATTCTATGGGGCTCCCTATTAATGAGTACCATGCTCGGGTTTCGCTTGTGGATATATGGCTAAGCCGCAATACTCTCCTGTAGGGTTCGGTTCCCTATATCCAAAATGAACACGGCAATTTGAGAATTTTGTTCGAAGCGGTTCAGATGACCCCTGGAAAAGTCATTTCCTAATGCTCAAAGTGTGGTTTGACGCAATGCTTGTCAGACTGTGCCTGTCCATCAAACGAAGGCTGCTCCTTGGTACATGTTCTTCGCAGGGATATAGCTAAGGACGCCTACTTGCCTTGCCCAGGGTTCGATTCCCGATATCCTAATTATGAAGGTAGTCTTTTTTGTTTTTGTTTTCCAACACCGTCATGAAGTTTGGGGTGTATCGTGCAAAAGAATGACACGGAACGCAAGTTCCTTTTCGTGCTTCCGACGATATTCTTGCCCATGTCTCAGTTGCTCTCGTGGATAGATGGCTGCTGCAAAGGGTTCGACTCCCTGCATCCAAGTTCAGGCGTGATGACGAGATTTGCTTTTTTCAGTCCAGGAAATGTAATTCCGGATTTGATGCTTCGGTTCCTTATTTTTGAGTTTGAATTGAGGTATCCGATATGGGGTACCACCACATTTCCTCGGGCGATTTTACGGGATGGGTGATCGGACCGGGACGCGGGTTTTTATTCTGTGAGTGGATTTTAAATGTCAACGTCTGCTCGTATTTGACTGGCATCGAGCTAATTCTAGATTGCCAGGTTCGTATTTGGAACGCTACCACATAAAGGGAGAATTGTGATAAGAGATCCCTCTTGGTAATCGGAACTTGGCTTATGGACATCCTCTCGGTAAATCAGCCTTCTCGTTCAGTATTCATCCCCTCGTACATTACCCCAACTACTCGTATTCTCAACGGTCATTCATCGAACAGATGGTATCTCAGTCTTTCGCCAAAGTCTGATTATATGGGTCGAATTCTGATAGCCTTCAACTATAGCGAGTGGACAACGATGAAGTTACTCACTCAGGAGTACCCTGATAGTATCAACGGCATCATGGATATTCGCCCAATATTTGGGAAGAATCTCGACATATTTTCCCTCGCAGACATACAGATCCTTTGTCTGGAGAAATATTTCGTCTCTTGTTACGCCAGGAATTTGGGCGACTACGATATCGCGGAAGTTCTAATATCATTTAACTATAAGGACCAATACATTTGATAAATCTTACACTGTAGTCCGCTGCGTCTGCTCTGGAGACGAACATGCTTCGACCTTCCCGAGCGATTGTGACGACGAGGAACTCCCTTGACCTCACTGCGCGCGCTTCTATGATTAGAGGCATTTATATGAGGTGATCGATGAGAGGATGAAGCAGACGTGCTTACGAGTGTTATGGTGCTAGGTGCAACCTGTAGGTAGATGCCGCTGTTCACATCCGATCTGTGGTTTATCGATTGTGTCTGAGGGCAGGTTGGCCAAGAATAACTCAACTGAGTTCTCTGGAAGATCTGATATGGGATCCTGTTGAAATTTGTATACAGATAGCTGGCCGCATTCTAGGACGTGAAATAGAAGTAACCCCCTGCATGGCTTCACAAGAGGAAGATTGGCCAAGATAGGCGAGGGTTATCCGTTTTGAGGAAACCAGCCTTAATGGAATATATCAGCGCATGTGTGATTTAACGCATCAGCTGTCCACCGTTTCGATCCTAAAGAAAGCAAGGAAGGGAAAAAGCTAATGGTTCCGCAAAGAACAACTGCAGACGTGATTAAGAAATTGGTACTCGGACTCTTTTAGATTCCCTCAGATACATAAGACGTCAAGTCAAGATGCTGAATTTACGAATGGGGCGACGAGAGAAAAGACACACCCAGTCACTTTCTCTATGGAACGAAGAATAATTTTGTGCCATGGATATGTCCTTCAGCAGTTGTTCGAGAACATGGACTAGATCGTTGCGTCCACCTCAATTCAGAATTGGTGCCTGTTCACCTGAATAATGGCACTCGATTTCCATGCAGTACCCTTGGCCGGCAAGTTGTTGTGTTCTACTAGGACACGGGAGGTGAACGCGATAGAGTCCTAGCGCTCTAGGCTCCGTGTTTTTTGTTGTCCGTACCACAAACTCATATCCCAGCAGTAGATTCTCGTCGAACATCCTTTCTTCTTCGATAATTTGTACACCATGTTGATATATCCTTGAGCTCTGACTTCGCTTATTTTCCACTGTTCTGAGTCGACTAACTCACTTTTCATAATGCGAGTCCCAAATTCATTTATCCGGTCCTCCGGCAGGTCGAACACACGCCCCATGGTCTATTTCCGTCTACAGCGAGGGTAATCGTTTTTGTCATCTCGAACTATGAATGCGGGACTTTTGGATAGCCGTCAACACCGTGATTAAACAGTAGTATGCTCATTCTCTGCAGTCAGGAGATGGGGAATCTGATGTTCATTCTGCTGCCACTCAATAACTGAGAGCCGGCGAAACAAGTCGAGTTGATTAACTTGATCGTCTCGTCTGGCTCGATCCCTCAGAAACAACCAACTTGAGTATTCTGCTCATAAGTGGTACCACGTACTATAGTATTCATCGTCGCAACATGTAAAATTTAATTACATATGTAATAAATATCTTCCATAATATTAAATTTCCATTGATCAATATTTAACCTCCATTCCGCCCCATTCCAACACCCGGAAGAGCTTTTCATTTTCCATCCCCTCGGTGTCCACGCCAACGATACCTTTCCAAAGATCAGCATCCTCGGATGCCCGAGAGAGCGCTCCCTCCCACTCATTCAACTCATCCTCACAGACTCTCTTGAACAGCATGAATACACGAATAACAACATCCGGTTTGGGTTCGACGTCAAGCGGCGCAGCGTGTTCGTATGACGCTTGCGGGAGGAAGTTCAATGCAACGTAACTGTGCTTCAGGATGAATGGAAGCCAGAATCTAATGATAAGGTAGGTAATAAATAAAGCGATAGAAACCATCATGACGTACGTGATGAATGACGTCTTTGCTTCGATGTGAAGACCGAGAGCGGTCAGTGCTTTGTCAAGGTAAATTGCAGCTTCTGAGGCATGCAGAACCACCGAGTTGTCATTGGTTACCTCGGGACGCAATGGATTAAATGGATGAATAGCATTCGGCAGCATTTGGGGAGAGGCTGGCGGTGAAGGTGGTAAACCTGGGTTCGTTCTCATAGAAGGGTCAATAAGGCAGCTCAGAAAGACATATTAATGACATACTTGGTTTCCCAGAACAAATAGGATACTCGCGTACCAGTACTCATGTCGGTCAGGGTATGATCATTGTGAGTTTTGACGTCCCATGTGATCGACTCTTGTCCAAACTTAGAGGCAGTGATGGGGCCATCCGGGTAGACAACAGAAAATGACCAAGCTTTGACGAGGGATACTCGCACGAGAGCATCTATAGGAAGAGGGGAAAAAAGGTATAGGACTGGTTTTAACCCCGAGAGTTGTTTCTCAAGAAGAATTGTTGCCCCATCAGTAATGTTGTAATCAGACAGTAGAAAGTTCAAATCGAGGAATTGGTGGTCGTAAAAGAGAGAATGTTTATCACTTGGTATACCTTCGGACTCTTGTATAATATCTGTCAGCTCCGCAACAGAGGCAGAGCGAGGGAGAGACACAGTGAATATTTCCTCGTTGTATGTCTGAACGTAAAGGGACATCAATTGAGGGGCTCTTTTCAGCCTTTGAGTTGGGCCTAGTGCGACTTCAGATAGCGCCAGCGTCAATAAGGAAGCAACACATACGAGAGACAACTTTAATGTTCCGGATTTGGGGGCTGATCTCAGGCCACAGATTCGGTGGAATATCGACATCTCGTCCCACACAGATATCTAGTTCATTTGTTTGAACAACAATTAACTTTGGGTCGATGCTCGGGAAATGGTGGGGAAGAAGCTCGACCAAGTCCTGCATGAGACGTAATGTTGGCATGGCATACGATCATCTATGACTTACAGATACGCACCTCGTACCAAACGACGTCGGCCCTACGAACGAAAACTGTAGTTTTCGCATCCGTGGCGACGATGTAGTCCGACTTTGATTGAGAAACGCCCATTGGTGTTGGGTGAGAGGACGGAAGGGATGAAAAAGAAGAGGCGACGTAATAGCACACACTTTTCATGAGTCACATCACTCAGCGCCTAAAATCTAATCTCATGACCCAGCGTGTGGCAAGCCTCAGATCGAGGCCCAAGTACGTGATCGCCGTCAAGTTGGCATTTAGAACTACGTCTTTTTCCCTCGCACGTGTTTTTTAAATATCTCTGTAATGACTGACTCTGATTCTCATTGTCGGTAGTAAGTACCTTTGCAACACAGCTTGCCCACCGCCGAATCGCATCTCGACCGAATACCTCCCTGAGCTACCAGGATATGAATGTGTCAATGGGATGCACGCGGCACACAATCAAAGCGCGTCTGTTTTTTGATCTGTGCTGATTTCATCTCCGGCGTGCCCCGTTGGACCGTGCCGTGTAATCTTACCTACCTACACCGTAGCAGATGTTAGACCTGCGAAGTGTGAGGTCCATCTGTTTTGTGTTGTCTCGTTACGCCAGAGCCTTATTGTTGTCTGCTCACGGACTACTAGACAGCGTGGAAATGCAATGATACTGAATTGAGTATACGTAAAAACACGAGTGTTGGCAGTAGATGACTGACGGGCGATCCTATCCTACTACCTGCCTAATACTCGATATTCATGAGAATCTGATAGAATTTCAGTCCGAGAAGGACAACGACAAAGAATGACTCACGCTTGTCCATAATCCTTATGCGGCTTATCTGTGCGCCCATATTACCCCACAACTCCCTTGGAATATCAACGTATATTCCGCCACAAATATCCAAATCATTGGTTTGAATGGCGTAACTATCCTTATATTCTGGCTTAATCTCCGGAAAGTGCTGATTTAGTGTAATGAATAAAGCCTATGTTTTGGTCAGGACCGATACTTCTGTGAAGATTGAAATACTCACATCATAATCAGCTACATCCGGCCACTGAAGGAATACACGTTTCACGCCCTTAAAAGCGATAATATACTTTGGTTTGGGGGCATCAGTGGTAGACGTTGATGTCGCCGTGGTATCGGTATCGGTAGACATCGTAGATGGGAAGAAGACACTTTGTGAGAATGTTTGCAAGAACCAATTGGAGACGGTCCTGTGACTGATAGAGGGTGAGATGCCGGACTTCGGCAGTTAACCCGGACCCGCGTTTTTTGTGTGTGGAATTAGTACTAGCAAGGGGTTACCGGACCGTCAAGCCGGTACACCCGGTCGGTCGGTCGGTAGGTCGCCTTCGAGAGGTCTTTAAAAAAAATACCATATCAAATTTTTTTCTTCAGTAATCAGCTCAAAAGTGCATGAGAAAGGAATAATTGATAAAAAATTGAAATCTCACTGAGTGTATCGGCTCGGTAAATTTGTTAAGCATCATCTCAGTGATAGAGATGATGAAGGGTCAGTTTGGGGACAGTCATGCGAGCTTGCTTATGAGGCGGGATTTGGTATTCCGGCAATGTCCAGCCGGGAGAGACCGGTTATAACCGGTAACTGCTGCTAACCGGGTGGCAGTGCGCTTACCAATACCGTATGTTATACCTGGATCCGGTATGTTATTCCCACGGCGGTCGGTCGGTCGGATTGACCAGGCCTTAAAAATAATATTGAGTGGATGTAATTTTTTGACATCCTCGTAACCCCTTGAGTACTAGAATGCGCACAGGTTGAATATAAGCATGGGCTTCTCAGTGGAAGCCATATTTAAACACCCAGACAAGGTATGCTTTTCTTTGAGTCGAGTGTTTTATATTTTGGCACTTTGCAAGTCACCTACACTGTTGTATTTCGACCGTATCTTCATGGGGTGTTACGCGTTATGCACATCTTCACCCAGTTACATCTTCATTATGATGTAATCTACCTTAATGGGCAGTCCGATGCATGCTGGACTGTAAAATTATTGCTTTATTGAGTAATTTAAAGCACTAAATGGGCCTGTTACGCGTTACAAAGTTTGCCTATCTTCACATAATGGACCCTCGTTACGCGTTATGTGAAGATACAGTCGAAATACAACAGTACATAGAAAATGACAACTAGATGAAGATGAAAGGAGCGATTCACTGTATCATATGTGAAGGGAAAATGAGATTGTATTCATGACATGGGAGTGGGGTGGCGCAGACATAGCTATAGTGGGGTAGGATTGACTCAAGACATCTTGTTGCGTAGTCTAATCACGCCAATCGAAGTTCCTAATCATAGTTTAACAAAGGCTAGTGACAAATGAACTAATGAATACGACTCACTAGGTACTAAAAATTACACGGACATTATTGATGTCGGCGATAACCATAGACCACAATCCAGATGGAATGTCAACATAGTTTCCAGCACAGACGGACAAGTCGCGAGTTTGGATGACTATCGGCCAGCATTGCGTATCTGGAAAATACCCCGTTATGCTAGCAGTCAATGCCTGGAGCTCATCAGCATACATACAATGACAAGTTTCAGAACACGGACCTTGTACTCAGATACATCCTTCCTCAAAAGCAAAACACTCTTATCGCCCTTTGTGTCGACGATGAACTTCGATCAGGTAGTTGACATGATGATGGTTGAGAAGAAGGAAGGGACACCCTGAGATGTTGGTTTATAAGAGCGGCGTGCAGTATCTTTATCAGGTGATTAATTGATAGGCACCCGTTCTACATCAATCCGAGTACAGACAGTGAGGTCGTGATTGCAGCGTGATGAAGATGTTGTTACTGCATCGTGGTCACCACACGGCACCGGGTGCTGTGTGCCTGCAATAAACACAGGTGGTATAGCTGTCAACTGCAAGGCACACAACTAACTAGCTGGTTACCATGGCAGCCCAAAACGCTTAGACACAGGCAAGATACAAAATGTCACTAGTCACGGCATCAAGAGATTTGCCTCGTACCTCGTATGGCGACATACAACTGTCTCTCCCCTTTGGTTTATATGCGAAGATTGTGAGTGACTGATTACATTAGAGGCATGGATGAGGATGCACCAATCTCCATCATCGTAGTAATATTCCAATTCTTGGTCATGAATGCATGAAACATCATATCACATTCATCCCGGACGATGAAGAGGATGTTTGTCTAGGGAGTTGAAGAAGCTCTGCGCGAGTGAGGGAGACACGGGAGAAAAGGCAGCTCTGCATACAGTCAATTTGATATCCCGAGAGCTACAATACACGTACCACATTTGCATCCTATTTGTTGGAGGTTTCCTCCATCCTATGACACGCTATCCTTATTCGAGAAACCTCTCTCTCGGGTGGATTCTACTGTACGACACCGCTGCACGGTGATCAAAACGAGCACCGAGAGTGACACGTGGAGAGAGCAAGGTGGAAGGAACGCGGTCATCCGCATCATGGCTGTTGGCGTGAGTTGGGCGCGAGTGTCAGCATATCGGTAATCAACGTATCGGCAATCAACATCCTTGATTATCGATTATCACACATAACGTTGTGTCACTCTTCTGTCTGTAACCACCATGTCGCTCAACTACAGCCTTCTCAGCACCTCAATTCCTTGCTGCTTCATCCTCAAGAGCTCAAGGCCTCAAGGCCTCAAGCTCAAGTATCAACCATGCCTTCTGCGGTCCAGCTGGCATTCAGATGACGGCCACTATTCTGGACAATTAGGTACCATTTGCTCTGGTGCACGTTTTGCCTTCTTCATTTTGTGCTATGCCATAACACTCGTTCTTCTAGATCCTTATCATCTTCTTCCCATTGGTATATATACGTCTGTTCCTCTGTGACGACAGGCCTCAGTTCTTGTTGAGAATATGCCTACTTTGAGTAGAGTATTGATTCTAAGTACACAATGAGGTCTGTATGTAGTAGGCGAGTTCGAGAATGAAAAGGTTCAATTTACCAAGAAGGATCTGACCGAGACGTTAGCAAGCGCTAGGTGTAGCTAAAGGTTCCAAAAAGCGCTTGGCGTAATCGGTAAGCGAGAGAATCAGCAAGCGCTTGGCGTAACCGACTTTGTCACTCAGGTTCACACTAGGTCGTGGATTTCAAGAAGATAAATTGGATGCCCCTTGGGCGTACTACGATACTCGATATATATATTCTATGGCATGAATATTCTGGAAGGTAAATAACTAGGGAATATGCTAGAAGAGTATCGAAGGAAAGGGAAAGAAAAGGAAAGAAAAAGCAAGAAATTTCTATAGCCTACTCGATGATTAATACGGTGAACAGTCGGTGAGTGTTGATTAATGATGTACGCCTGATATCCATAACATAGCCCCCCCAGTCAACAATTGCCGACTCAATCATCCAGGGACAAGTTTCCCATCTGCTCCGTGATATCTTCGATAGCCGAGTCCTTCATTTCGACATCGGTGCTAGGGGTGACTGGAGCGGAGGAGGTAGCATTTTCGGCATAATTAGTGATGAGGCGAGGTAAGTCATTGAAGAAGGTCGTTCGTGGGTACCGGGGATCATACGGAAAGTGGATATATGTGGCTAAGTCAGGGTAGCTGGCCGGTGAGTAAGGGATGTAACATGTGAGGGATTGCTCATCGTCGGTGTAGTAGTGCATGGTGATCTCTTCAGCTGTGAGACCTCAATGGCGGCCTTCGGCTATGACGGTAGCAGGGGAGACACGGAATAAAAACTCGTCCCAGCTCATCCCCACAAATGCACCCCAATTGACGCGAGCTTGGAATCCTTTCTTCACGCTGTAATTGATCCTCGAGGCTAGCCACATGATACAGCGGCGTAGCCCCTGCTGGAAGACCCTGAGAGCACTTCGAAGCTCATCACGAGAGGGACGAGAGAGGGTGAGAAGGTAGTTGGGAAGGCAATGGAAGTGAGTGATGTCGACGTCCTTCATCGAGGAAATGCCGAGCTCCTCAAGTGCAGACTGAGGAATGGTAAGTGGGCGCTGAGACTGTCCCGAGTATGGAGTGATATTGTGTGTGGCGGCCGTGACGATGTCTGAGAGTGTCTGAAGTACTGCCCATCCTGCTGACCCGAGCACGTAGGACGGCTTGTAGATGGTTTTGTCACCCTGTTTAGCGGCGATGATGTGGTTGTCGAGGTTGGTCAGGAAGGCGGTGTCATTTCCGAGGATGCTTTCGAAGAGGGCTAGGAGTACAGGGTGATGGACGGCCACACGGAACGAATGGAGATAGTGGTTACGATCAAAGGTAATGATAGAATGTTGGGAAGACATTCTAAATGGATTCATTAGTGCCTGCCAATATATTAATAGATCGGTGCCTTGCCTGAGGAATAGCGCTGGTGTGCGGAATATGAAGTAGAGTGTAAGAGTAGTGAGTTAACTCGAGAAGGCTGGACCTTGAGTGGGGATTATTCTGCTCTTTGGCAGGGTTTTTATACTGTTTTTCACGGAAATTTTTGTTTGATATCCAAAGTAGTTGAACAAAGGATTGCACCTGAACAAAGAAATGCCTATGCACAAAGGATTGTATTATTGAGCGACGGCGTAGTGTAGTTGAACGCCAAAATGAAGGTGCTATCGGTATGTCTTGGGGATGTCACCCATCAGTCAATTTTTGCCAATGCCGTGTTGGGTGCCTGTGATCATAACCAGGCTTCTAATATTTGGGGCGCGTTCCGTAATTCCTCCTTCGTTTTCCATTCATCTTCGTTCTCTGGCAGTCCCGCCCATCGCACTCTATACTTTTTGACGCGACAGTGTTTTCCCAAGGTCTTAAACATCCTTTCTGCAACAATCCATTCTACTTCAACTTCCGGGAGCTGCTCGAAATCTGCTCAATTCAAGTGTTTAGTAGGCCTTTCACCTAATTCAGGTGGAGATTGCGAGTACTTTTCAAGATGTGCAATGTTGAGGATGGGATGAATACCGTACGATGCCGGTAGCCGCAATTGATAGGTTACCAGACTGATTTTCTTAATGATCTCGAAGGGTCCATCATATTTCATTAAGAGCTTCTTCCCTCGCCCTCGGACGTCCTTCAGCAATTCTAGCATGTGTGGATTCAGTACTACCCAGTCTCCTTCATCGAATTCTGATGTTAATCTTCCTTGGTTGTAGTGCTTTTTCTGATGAGCTTGACTCAGTTTCAAGGCCTCCTTGGCTCACGTTCGTTCGGCCTCAAATTGTTTGACCATGTCAATCACCTTGTCATTCTCATAAGCGAGATGCATGTCATCTGTCTTTCTGCCTGCTGCTATGGTATCACCAAGTGAACGTGGAATATACTCGGGCATGGTCAATAAGGAAGACCCGGTAGTCGGAACAAAGCCATAGAGCAAATAGGCTGGTGCGTATCCGGTGCTCGTATGCAGCGTCGAATTGTATGATAATACTAATCCATTCAGGTACTGATCCCAGTCATCCCTTTCCGGTCCAATGTAAGCCCTTAGTGCTATTTCCAGTCCTTGATTTAATATCTCCGTCTGTCCATCAGCTTGTGGATGGTGCACTGTAGTCAAGGCTCGTTTCATTCCCATGAGCTTACATATTTCCTTCCAAAAGCTATGTCGCCACCTAGAGTCATGGTCAGTAATGACCTGAGAAGGGATCCCGAACTTGGAGATGACATGTTCAAAGAATAGACGAGCAGTGGCGTCTTCGGTGATCGTGGTGGTGCAGGGAATGAAAATCACGTACTTGGTGAGCTTATTAACGATCACCAGAATATTGTCATGTCCTGATGCGTTTGGCAGTTCCGGGATGAAATCCATAGACACTACCTCAAATGGATGAGTAGGGATAGGAATAGGTTGGAGTAGTCCGACAGGACCGTGGCGTCGAGGTTTTGTTTTTTGGCAAATGTTGCAGGTACTTACGTATTTTTTTAGGTTGCGAGACATGCCTGGCCAATAGTGAGTTGCAGCCAGCCAATTATAGCACTTATGGTACCCCCCATGCGCTGACTCAGTGAGCGAATTATGAATTTGATCCATAATACTGATTCGTAATGACTGAGGGACGCAGAGACGATTGTTCCCATTGTAATCCTCGAAGTAGAGTAAGCCTTCATCTGAGTAATAGTATTGGGGAAACTGTGGCATGAGATGAGCTTTGGGGTCTTGTAGCGACATGAGGACCTCAGAAAAGTGAGGATCATCTGAGTGACCCTTTCTCCATTCTTCTATTTCTTCCGAGGCTAATCCAACAAGGAGAGAATACAATCGAGCGCTGCAAATACGAGTTGATCCTATGACATCTGAGCCATGCACCAAAGGGATATCCCCTAGTTCAACAGCGAAATCTTCCTGTACAGGCTTCTCAGAAGCGATAAATTTAGAACCTACAGTGAGGAGTTTCTCTTTGAAGTTAGCTCCCAACTCTTGAAACATGTTATGCATAGGATCACCTTCTAGGTTTGGTTTTGACAAATCTACAGGCATGGTACCATCTGATAGAGGACCGTCTTGAGGTGGAAGACACCGTCATAGCCGTGAGATGGGATCGACATTTGAGTGGACACGTCCTGCTCGATGGATTATATGTAGGTTTGGATATGCTGCGAATATTGTTCCCCAGGTTAGAAGACATCGGTTGACATTCTGAAAGGTACGGCTCCAGGTAAGGGTGGCATGGTCAGTGATAGTGAGTATTTGTTCACCCTCAATATATGGTTGGAATTTGATTAATGCTTCTTTGAGTGCGAGGGCTTCACATTCCGTTGGAGAGTAGTTTCTCTCTGCCGATTTTAATATGCGAGACCAATAGCAAATGACACGCTCCACATAAACTATGGTGTCCTCAAATTCCATAGCCCAGTTCCCCGGTACAGGCACATCGTTAGACTCCTTGGAAATGCAAGCAACTAGCTGGGTATGGGTTCCTTCTTGTCAAAAGCACTCTTCAAACGATCATACATACGAGTCCCTTTCAAATCTCGTATGGATATGGGTTGAACTTGTTGGAGAATTCCTGCGAGCCCATAGTCGCAAGCATCAGTGTACACATGGTAAGCTAGTCCCCGAGTTGCATATCCCCTTACTGGTGCATTAGACAAGACTTGTTTTCCCAAGTTGAAAGCTTCGTCATGTAATTCTGTCCATTTCCAAGGGGTTCCTTTCTTCAATAATTGGAACAACGGGTGCACAATCCAGGCATAGAAAGGGACATAAGCTGAAAAATATACCATCATGCCAAGGAATGTCTGGAGCTTGTGTACGTTGCGTGGGGTTTCTAGCATCATTATAGCCTCAACCTTTTCTCGGTGAGTGGACATGCCGAGGCGAGATACTTTCTGCCCTAAAAGGAGCAATGATTGGTATGCAAAATGACATTTCAGGAGCGATAAGGTTATTCCTGACCCCTTGATTGCCTTGAGTATCCTGTCGACATGCTGCAAATGATCCTCAAAGGAAGAGGAGAAGATAACGATATTGTCGATATACACTAAGGCAAATATCCACAAGAATGGCGCAAGAATGTTCTGCATGACCTGTTGAAAAACGCTAGGTCCATTCCGATATCCAAAGGGCATTCTGGTGAATTGCCATAACCCCCTATGACAGCAAAACGCAAGCTTCTCTCAGGAATTCTCATGTACTATCAACTGAGTGAATCCTGATAGTGCATCTAAGGTCGTAAGCCATTGAGATCCACTAAGAGCTTGCATTATATTGTCTTGTTTCGGAAGTGGAAACTCATCAGGGATGACTACCGAGTTAAGCCTTCGATAATCAATAACCATACGAGGTTTATTATTACGATACACTATGAAAGCCGGCGCTGCCCAGGGACTTTCAGAAGGCTCTATTACTCCTAGCTGGATCCAGGAATCGATTTGCTTGTCCATTACCTCACGATTTGCAGGTGAAACAGGAAAGGGCAGCAGTGAAACAGGTTGAGCTTCTGGCTTGAGTCGTATTTCTACTCTGTTACGATTTTTCCATTTTCCTTATCTTATCTCTCGAGCGCCTATCTAATCTCATCTTATCTCTGGCACTCATCACTTATCAATGGATACCAGACCAACTGTGTCATGACTTGCGTCATCACCACAACTATAACGAATGACTTCAGGACCTTTGCTACAACTCGTGACCATCGCTCACCTAGCATGACTTCTCTTACATTTACCACATTGTTACCACATGATGAACACGTATCGAGGCTATTATTAGACAATCCACATATAGTATATAAGTAGCGTAGTTCTCGCTGTATATTCCCCAGTCTTGAACTAAAGTTTATCTTACCTTGCCAATACCATGATTAGCACCAATTGACTATACGCTAGTACGAGTGATTGTCCGAACGCGAGACAGCTCTACTGTGCTTTACATTAATAAGGTCACGTGTCAGGCTAGGCCTAACAATTAGTTCGAGACTTCCCTTCTCTTTCTTCAACCGCCATCGCCGTGTCGAAAGAGACCCATGAACCCAGACGACTACACCATCACCATCACTGCAGCAGTAGGAGGAGCACTTCTTCTTTCCCTTCTCATAGGGCTATTAGTCCTAGCCTACGAGGAAAGCATCCGACGCTTCCTAGGCATCCAACGATACCCCGTTCCACGACAATACCCCTTCCTCCCCGCACGATATGTCACACCCTACAAGCAGCGCTGGGCGCCGCAACCGATTCAGCGCCGCGCCACGGGATTTGAGCCTGGACAAGAGCACACTAGAAGACGCTCGTTCGCACCTCCCGCCCCCACCCCTACCTCCTCGACCGAGTTTCCTCCACATAGGGAGGAACCCAGAAACGCAACCCCAGGTCCCAGCCAGCCACGACGAACCCCTCCCCCTCATCCATCCATGGCCGAGGAATACAGCGACATCCTTCGCCAGTTCTTCCGAACCCCATCCCCCGCCCCCCCCTATGAGGTACGCTACGAGCCCCTCCAACACCCAGAGAGGATACTGGTATCCTCAGAACCTCGTCCCCGGGTACCTAGTCCCCGTCCCCACACACCCCAACACGGCGACCCTTTCCCAGGGGCCGCTGTTAATAGATTTCAGCGAATCCCCATGAGTCAATTCCCGCCCGATGAATCGTCCAGCGACTCCAGGTTCCCTGGACGGTCTCGCCGAGCTCTTCAAGCAGCAAGACAGAGAGGAGCAGCGGCAGCTTACCGCCGAGATCCCTGTCGCCGACCAGCGACTACCAGACCCCAACCGACAGTCGGTCCCTGTCAACGTCCCCGATCCCCTCGAATGAGAGGTTGAGATCACCGTTTCCCATCCCCGCCTCAATGACGATCCCCTCAATGCTGATGGAGAGGATTACCTCTGGCCTAACCTTGCCCCCATCGACGTCGAAATCCTCAGCCCCATATGAGCAAAGGCCTGGATGATCCGACAGCGTGATGTGGACAGCCATGCCAGACCCCTCGGAGGTCCAACCCGTCCTGACATGGACAACTACCTTGCCTGAGGTATCAGGGGATCATATCCCCTTTTTTGGCAACACCCATGCGGCCATCAGGGCCAGGATATTTGCTAATAGGGAGCGAACACTATACCCCCCGCACGCTGGCCCCACCCTTTTCAGGCTACGCGACCGAACCCCGCCGAGCAACGAATGCTCAAAAGGGACCTCCTCACACTTGCCCAGTGCTTGGGCAACCGCCCCGACCTGGACGACCCCGACTTCAAATGCGACGTTTGAAGTCTTCAACTATGACAACAAGACCTTCGGCGGTTACACTGCTGAAGCCCAGACTTGGGATGGTTACATGGTCCCAGTCAACAAGCCCTATCAATTTCCCTACTCACCGCCCTGCAACGCCTTCGGGCGACCCTGACAACTGCCTCAGGGAGGTGATCCACAATACCCCGCCCAATACAAGGGCCCAAGGACAAGCTTCCTCCTAGGGGGAGCCAACGAAGGAGCAGGAGGCTCCATGACAACCAGGAGGGAGGGTCTAACGACCCACCTCGACCTAGTTCGGCCGATCAAAAGAGGGCCGACGTGCGACTCCCGGTCTGAGGAGAAGCGCCAGCAAGCCCGTCAGCTCAGACGGGAATACGAGGGCCGCCCAAGACGAGGCAACTGGCTCTTCGACAATGTCTGGAATTCAACGTTCCCCTCCCAGACAATGACAATGACAAGGGGAAAGGACCCCCTCGGGGACGTCCCCCTATCCCCAATCCCCAGCGACCGCTACTCTGTTCCCCGCCCTCCCCCCAGCAAAGGGAGGAAATACCCATGCCACAACCAGTAGGCGAGGCCCCCTTGACGCTGCCTACCTCGGGATCAGCCGATCCTGATGCAGCCCCCAAAGCCATTCAAGGGGCTCACGATGACATCGAGCGCTTCGTTGGCGACTGCCTCGCCTACTTCGAGGCCTTCCGCCATGTACTTCACACTCGACTCCCAAACCATCACCTTCGCTGCCTCCTACTTTGAAGGCTCCGCCAAAGACTGGTGGGTGTACAAGCGCCCGGAGTTCTAGGCCTCCAACATGTACCCCGCCCGATTCCAGTACCCAACATGGCCAGAATTCGTCATGAGATTGAGGAACGCTTCCAGGACCCACCTCTGAGGCAGTCCACGAGCGGAAGATGTTCAAGTGAAGATGGAAAGCTCCCGCTACCCAGTACTTCTACGAGCTCGAACGAGAGGCCAAGCTAGCGGGAAGGAGGAATGATGAGAGCGAGCGAGGAGTGCTCGTCAAGGCCATGCGACTCGGACTCCCCGACTCGTACACCAATATCATCGCCAACATCGGCAAAGACATCCTGGAGACATACCCGGAATGGAAGGCGTGCATCTGTGTCATGTACAACGAACGCCAGAAGAAATGAGCATTCGACCAAGGCACAGGAGTAAGCCGGGAATCGCGCCCCACACCAAAACCCACTACCACCCCCAGCAGCTACGCAAAAGCAGCAGGGGGCGCGACAAGTTCGTTGTCGGCAAACCAACGAGCAGTGGAACGAGCTCCACAGGCCACAACTCAGGGGGGAGATGGACGACGCACGCTGGAGAAGGGCTGCTGATGGACATCAGTGAGATGCGTAGCAAAGGGCTATGCTTCCGATGCCACAAGCACGGGCACCTAAGCAAGGACTGCCCCGACAAGAAGATGCACCGAGATATCCGGTTACTACAAGCTAGTGAACCGGTGACGGAAAGCAAGGTCGAAGAGGTGAAGGAGGAGGTAAAAGCAGCGGCGGTCTAGGGTCCGATTCTCCTACGATCGCCAAGGACTTATATACTGGTGGTGCGCTCTCGTCTTTTGCTGGCCGGACTTATCCCACATTTTTAGAAACCTATGTTTTACTTACCGCACATTCGAATATACCCCAGGGAAAGTATACCCCCGGTTCCGCTCTTAACGTCTCCAGCACGACTAGCACCCCAGTTTTAGAATCCACCAACCGATACGCCCTTCTCGACATCGAAGGACATGACAACGACAACGATAACGACGATCTGGCCTCAATCGCCTCTTCAATCGAGGAGGGGGACATGGCCGTTAACCCCCATGGCGCTTCACAACCTGAAGCTAACCGTCTATCAAGTAGCTCACGACGGGAAACCCGACGAGCAAAAGATACCGACTGACAAGTCACCCACCATAGTGACACCCGCCATAACGACTAGCTCTGCTAGATCGGACAGGGCATGGGACAAGTTGAAATACACCCCCTGTGATAAAAGCGGCTCCCGCAACCTGCGATCACCCTAACCGGGATCAAGGGCTCACCCGAGTGTTGGAGAATACTGCAAGGATTCCGACGACAACTCCGATGAGTACGAGGGCTGTGGTTCGCCCTGGGATGGGGATAAAAAGGCACACAGCGGAGAACTCGGATGGACAGGGGGAGACTGGTAATTCCGCATTCGCGGTTCAAGCCCAACCCGCCGTTCTCTTCAGAGACGGTCTTCCGACGACAAACCCTGACAGGGACCATAGCATCCTGCCCCTGAAGGAACAGGAAGTGCCAAAGTGCAGAAGACGGCCGCAGGACAGGAAGTCGCTAGCGCCCAGGCGATAGAAAGGGGGCATCAGGTAACTATGATTGAAGTTCCTGACAAAGACGATGACACGGCTTACCAGATCTGGCTCGCCAAAGAACGAACCCCGATAGTAACCCTATCACCGATGACAACGACACCCCGAGCCCCTCCCACAGATGAGGGTCGGTGGTTTAAACCCTTCAAGGTTGATTGGACGCTTCGTGCCATTTGCGAAGCCCGAAACGACAACGCAGCTCAAGCTGCGCTCTTCGTGTGGACACACAAAGACCGTACTCCCAAGCTTACCCCCGAACTCCTCACCATGCTTTGACAAGGAGGAGAGATAGCCCGGGAGCAACTCTACCAGCTCCACGAACCGCCCCTCTACATCAGGCGGGCACGATCCAGTGAAAGGGACTTCACAATCGATGTCCAGCTGAACCCCTGTACAGGGACAAAAACTCTCCTAACGAGAGGGTTACTCGACAGTGGCTGCACTGTCTAGTGCCATCAACCAACGATACAGTCAAGGAGCATAACCTCGACACCCGAAAGATAGCCATGCCCATACGCGTCTACAACGCCGATGGAACCCGCAACTCAGCAGGGGACATCACCAAGTATGTGGAATGCCGAATGAAGATCGGCAACCACAGCGAGCGCATCGACTTTGCGGTCACGGACTTGGGGTCCAGAGATCTGTACCTCGGACACGATTGGTTGTGACATCATAATCCGACGGTCAACTGGAAGACAGGCACCATCCTATTCGGACGCTGCCAATGCGTCAAGAATCCCTTCCCACTCCCCGACGCAGACCCCGATGACCCATGGGATGAAGAGCTCAAAGACGGCGATCGCATTCTCACTGTCAACATGGAAGAAGAATGCGAGATCCGTGCCGTGCATCATGCCAACGACCTCGCTGCCGCTGCCAATGCAGAGAAGCCCCAAAAAACGTTCGAAGAGATGGTACCTCCCGACTACCGCTCTTTCCGAGACCTGTTCTCCAAGGAGAACTTTGACGAACTACCCGAATGCAAGCCATGGGATCACGCCATCGAGCTAATCCCAAACGCCAAGTCAACACTGGACTGCAAGGTCTACCCGTTGAACCGAAACGAGCAGGAACAACTCGACAAGTTCCTAGATGAGAATCTGGAGTCTGGTCGCATTCGTGATTCCAAATCTCCGTTCGCCTCACCGTTCTTCTTCGTCAAGAAGAAGGATGGTTCTTTACGTCCCGTTCAGGACTACAGGAAGCTGAACGAGATGATGATCAAGAACCGATATCCCCTTCTGCTCATCTCAGAGCTCATCGACAAACTCCAGGGAGCCAAGTACTTCTCGAAGCTCAACGTTCATTGGGGATACAACAATGTCAGGATCAAGGAGGGTGACGAGGAAAAAGCCGCCTTCCATACGAACTGGGGTCTCTTCGAACCCACCATCATGTTCTTCGGGCTCACCAATTTGCCTGCGACCTTCCAATGGATGATGAATGACATCTTTAAGGACCTCATCTCCAAAGGAAAAGTAACGATCTACCTTGACGATATTCTGATCTTCACCAAGGATCTCGACGAACACCAATGAATGGTATGATGAGTACTTCAGCATCTGCACGAGAACAAGTTGTTCCTCAAAGCAGAGAAGTGCGAGTTCGAGGTCCTAGAGACAGAATACCTCAGCGTCATCATCAGCGAAGGATCCATATGTATGGATCCCGTCAAGCTTGCAGGCATAGCAGAATGGCCAACGCCGACAAAGAAGAAGGAGCTCCAATCATTCCTGGGATTCACCAACTTCTACCGCAAGTTCATCAAGAACTACTCGAAGGTGGTACGTGCTTTAACCCAGCTCACTGGAAAAGCAGAATGGACCTGGGGCGCCGCACAGAACCAGGCGTTCCAACAGTTGAAGAAGCAAATGGCTGAGGACGTCATCCTCACCATCCCGAACAAGGACGGACACTTCAGAGTGGAAGCAGATGTGAGCAACGGAGCCATAGGTGCCATACTCAGTCAGGAACAGGATGGCAGATGGAGACCCATAGCCTTCATGTCCAAAGCGCTTACACAAACCAAGTGCAACTACGAAATCTACAACAAGGAGTTACTAGCCATCATGCTGGCACTCAGCGAATGGCGCCATTACCTGATGGGCGCAGCACAAGACGTAGAGATCTGGATGGATCACCAGAACCTTCAGTACTTCCGCAAACCGCAGAAGCTGAACCAACGACAAGCGCGCTGGGTAACGGAGTTGGCAGAATACCACTTTGTACTCAAGCACAAGCCTGGCACCACCAACGTTAAGGCAGACCTCCTCAGCCGACGTGTAGATCACGACCAAGGAGAGGACGACAACAGAAACATCACAGTCCTCACTCCCAAACACTTCCGGGCAATGATCATGCCCACCACCGCCAACGCTCACTCCTGAGTCATGGAAGTTACATGTCAGAAAGAACTCTGGGACAAGGGCATCGCCGCATCCCTGGAACACGAATGAGGGATCACCGAGAAGGACGGGATCCTGTACTACCAAGAACGAGTCTACATGCCTCAGCACAAAGCCGTTCGAGGCGAGATCATTGCTCGAAGTCACGATCACATCACGGCCGGACATCCCAGGATAGCCAAGACCAGTGAACTCGTTCTTCGCGAGTACTGGTGGCCAAAGCTGAAGAAGGACGTCGAGACATACATTGCCGGCTGCGAAACTTGTCAACGAACCAAGTCTAGCAACCAAGCCAAAGCAGCGCCTCTCCACCCGAACGCTATCCCGACAGAGCCATGGACTCATATCTCCATTGATATGATCACTGGACTCCCAGAGTCCAACGGGTACGATGCTCTACTCATAGTAGTAGACCAGTTCTCCAAGGGCGTCATCTTCGTCCCTTGCAACAAGGATCTCTCAGCGGAAGGTTGGGCACGAATCCTCCGAGACCACGTATATGCATGACACGGAATGCCAAAGGTCATCATCTCAGACAGAGGGCCACAATTCGTGTCAAAATTCATGACCGAACTTTATCGACTCCTCGATATCAAGCAAAACGCATCCATGGTGTTTCATCCTCAGACAGACAGACAGACTGAACGAGTCAACCAAGAAGTAGAGAAGTATCTTAGGATCTTCATAACCTACCAACAAGACGACTGGGCCGACTGGTTGCCCATTGCCAAATTCACACATAACAACCGTGTTCACTCTGCCACTGGCAAAAGCCCGTTCATGGTCATGTATGGCAGAAACCCTCATATCCTTCCTGACTCCCCGTGACCCGCAGACATGACGATACCCGCCACCACCGACTTCTCCAAGACGATGGCAAAAATCCACAAGGAGACAGAAACCGCCCTCGAAGAAGCAGCAGGGCGAATGAAGAAGCAAGCCAATAAGCACAGAAGGAGTGCTATCGACTACAAACCCAGAGATCGAGTCTGGCTAGATGCCACCAACCTCCACCTCCCATGACCGAAGAAGAAGCTTGACGACAAATGAGTCGGACCCTTCAAAATCATCGACAAAGCTGGTGCTTTGGCCTATAAGCTCAAACTCCCTCCCCACTGGAAAGTCCACCCGTGTTTCAACGAGAAACTGCTGACCCCGTACATACCACCGACATTCCCTAATCAGGAACTACCTCCACCACCACCTCCCGACCTCATCGAAGATGAAGAGTACTGGGAGATCGAAGAGATCCTAGACTCCAAGTCGTCCAAAGTTCGAGGACGACGAGGACAACCGTCGAAGATGGTCATCCACTATTTCATCAAGTGGAAAGGCTGGACTCGGGAGCACAACTCCTGGGTGCACGAGATGGAAATGGGCAATGCAAAGGAAGTGATTGCCGACTACGAGAAGAAGGCCAAGCGAAAGCAAGGCCAAGTCATAGTGAAAATCGTAACGACTCCTCGCTCCCCACTCGCGATGGTGCTCGACCACGAGTACACCCCGGACGGTGACGTATGCTACCTCGCTCAACGAGAAGATGGCACTCAGAAATGGGTTCTAAACCCCGATGTCAACCTCTGGGAGAAGTTCCTAGAGGAGTACTGGAACGCTCAGTATGACTCTCAACTCGACACCGAAGAAGAGCCCTAGGCAGTTGGGACGTCTGCCTTAACGAGAGGGTAATGTTACGATTTTTCCATTTTCCTTATCTTATCTCTCGAGCGCCTATCTAATCTCATCTTATCTCCGGCACTCATCGCTTATCAATGGATACCAGACTGACCGTGTCATGACTTGCATCATCACCACGACTATAACGAACGACTTCAGGACCTTTGCTACAACTCGTGACCATCGCTCACCTAGCACAACTTCTCTTACATTTACCACATTGTTACCACACGATGAACACGTATCGAGGCTATTATTAGACAATCCACATATAGTATATAAGTAGCGTAGTTCTCGCTGTATATTCCCCAGTCTTGAACTAAAGTTTATCTTACCTTGCCAATACCGTGATTAGCACCAATTGACTATACGCTAGTATGAGTGATTGTCCGAACGCGAGACAGCTCTACTGTGCTTTACATTAATAAGGTCACGTGTCAGGCTAGGCCTAACATACTCTCGCATCGTTGGTTCCAAGTCGGCCGTCTAGCCTGAAAGCTTGTTGGTTGCTAAGTATGACTGACTCCAGTTGACGTTTCTGATCTGCTGTGAGGTGTGGAGAGATATCAATAGAAGCTAAGATATCTGAAGAAGGAATAGAGTCCTGGGGTGATTCCGCAGTTTTAGGACCTCCTTCGATAGGTTCAGAGGAAGCAGGGTCATCTGGCTCAGATGCGTTGCGCTGTGCCTTAGATGTGACCTCAGATTCACATTGGATCATGTGGCTCGATATTGATGTTCCTGTGGACCCGAGTTTGAGGTTCTGTGCCTTGACAAGTTCACAAATAAGGTACGCGTGCCTTCGTTTTGATTCTGAGAGGTCCTGTCGCTTGTCTAGCCAGTTCCGTGGGTTCCTAGCCTTGCCTATTACCTCCCCCTTGCTTATAATGACTGGCATGTCTGAGAAGTTGGATATATGCAGGAAAGCTCAATCTCTATTTATGAGGGAATCAGGTGAGCCATAGAAATTGCGGTGGTTGTTATCCTGACAGATATGTCTCTCCATAAACAGATCGTTACCCTTCGATGGGAATGATGCCTCCACAGGTACTTTCACACTGGATTCCGGTGGGATTACCACCCGTTCTTGTGCACGTACCTCTCCCTTCACAATAGCCTGCTTCTTTTGTTGTCATAACTTCTGGGACCAGCGGTGCATCCGTTGTTTTGTGAGTCGAGAGGTTGCCTCAGGGAGTACTCGTACTTGGAAGGTTCGTCCTTGCGCATCTACGATAGATGGAGCTGTGGAATTTTCAACCTCTAATTCTCTTCCGGAGTTTCCAAAGATGAGGTAGCTTGAGCCATCTTTGCGTAGGATAGAGATTGAATATTGATCCGCGAAGTCGTTTCCCAGTATGAATGGGGTAGTCATCCCATTTACAACATAGGCATCTACGTTGATCTTCACAGGGCCATCTGGAGTTTCGAAGAAAAGGTCAATATTGACATAACCCAATATTGTAGAGTTTCCCATTACTTGTACGAGGTTTATCTTCTGACCTACATGAATTTTAGGTTTTGAAGATAGTGCTTGTAGGGCTTCTCTTGAAATTAGGGTGATGTCCGATCCAGAGTCAATGATGACCTTCAAGACATCTAACCTCTCGCCATTAATTCCGGTGTAAGTCGTCGTTGCTTTACTTCCAAGAAACGTACAGCCTGACGGGCGTTCCATGCATTTCTTTAGTTCCAGTAAGCATGGCTTGCCTGCAGATTCAGCTGAGGAATGGTGGGAGATACGGAAGGTGCGCTTGAATCTCCTTTGCAGTTTTTCTAAACGCTGCCATTCCTTTCTAGCAAAAGGGGAAAATTCCGGACGACTCTGGTAGCCTGCGCAGGCTGTTTCCGCTTTCACCTTGAGAGTGCTTACACTTGGTGGCGTTGCAGTCGGTGGAGAGTCTGCCTCTAGACGATCGGGATCGGATAAAGCTCCCCCCAGGGCTGAAAGGTCATCAGTATTGTTTTCATGTGGAGTAACGAATCTGCATGAGCTGTCAGTAAGCTGGAGGGACGAATCAAAATCCGGCTCGTTATCAAGCTCGTAGTATAGTTCGTTGTATTCGTCCTGGGCTTGAAGTTCACTGACATCTGTCTTGGCTAGCCGGGTTCTTGCTGTGCGCATTCTTTCATAATGATGCTTGCATTCAATATCCCAGTGTTCCCCACTTCCACAATGCCTACAAGACCTGGCTCCGACATCTTTAGGAGCTTTCCTATGCTTTGTCTTGTTAGCGTCGTCCTTAGGGAATGGAGGATTGAAGGGACGGTTAGTTGCACTGACCAGATGAGCATGAGAAGTACGGTATGGTGAATTATACTTGTCTTGACTCTGGCGAAGCTCATAAGTATTCAGGGTGTGTGTTCGGTAGCTAGGGTCTAGCCGTAGGAGTTGGTCCTCATGGAAACGAATGCTTGCCTGGAATTCAACTGCCGTTTCGTATAGCTGAACGGTGAGTACAGTATTCCAGTTCAATGGTGCTCCATCCATTACTTGACTGATTACTTCTGAATCAGTGAGCATGAAAGCCGTGTTCAGCAATTCCGATTTCCAGATGTAATAGTCGCTCGGTGATTCACGCATGTGCCCTGGTTGTCGGTAGGTTGCCTGTCTAGCTCGATCTTTCTGCCGTTCCCACCAGCGCCGATTCATATAGTAGTCGGTTATCCCCTCACGTAGGGTGGCCCAATTTGTTTCAAGGTCCGAGCGATAACGGAGAGGCAGGGAATAATACCATCGATCAGCGTCTCCTTAAAGTCTCTTCGGTACGAAGCGGCCGAGGTCCTTGAAAACTGAATTACTCATAGCGGCAATGTCATTGACCTTCAATATCCAAGCTACAATGGTGTCTGGATTACCATCCCAGGTGGGAACGTCTCCCATCTTGAGCTTGGTGTCAAAATGTATTCCGGAATTTTTGGAGCGTGCCGATTGAGGAGTAGTTTGCAGGTGATGCGGTGATTGGCAAGGGTGACTGTGATGGCTGCGGTGGCTATGGTGACTGCTACCGCCATCACTAGGATCTGGATCTGGATCCATGTTGTTCGGATTCTGGGTTTCCTCCTCCTCTGAATCCTTGTTGCTTTCGGTATCAGACTGAGGCTGATATGATGATGCGCACATGCTTTTGTGCGCCCGCAGACTGAAACCGTGAGATTTATTCAATTTGGAGTTGGTGCGAAGTGATGAATGCCCCAAAATCTCAGCGGCTCTGGTAGAGATTTGGGATGGATGTTGACTACCATGTCGCGGTTCCTCATCTCCGACTGCAGCGTGTCATACTGATTCCCATTCCCAGGCCGTAGGTGCTGCTTTGGTTGCAGATTTATGGCGTTTAGATGAGGTAGGATGTACTGGCATCTCTTCCTCTTCTATCTTGATATGGGCTTGATCAGCATCGTGCTGTGTTGCCATAAGGTCTCCTTTCAAGATTTGGCGTACTCGGTACTTGGCCCAATCATGGCACTCGTTGAGCATGTCAATAAAGTGCTCGGTGCGAATATGGAAGTGTAGCGCATATATTTCGAAATCGTTGGCTGTCAAACCCTTTGTGATGTCTACACCCCAGGTCGGGATTCTTAAGTCGGAGTATCCATGTGCAGAGAGGGACTTGGAGGCCATCGCATGATGGGTTGTGAACCTGGTACGTAGGTCCCGATAAAGGTCCTCTTTCAGCTTATACACAATCTCCCCCCGCGTGGTGGTACACGTCAAAACGTTCGTGAGAAGTGTATCCAGCATCGTCGTTTCTTTGGAAAAGGTCCTCATATACTGGTTATGCGTTAGCATGCAGGCGGAGCGCAGACCGTTCCCCACATTTGAGCTAAGCTTGAGAATGTGGAGTGCTCGTTCTCTGTGTTCTCTGAGATTCGAGTGCCTCGCGAACGTGTACAAGGGGACACAGGTTGGCCATGGACAGATGACCTCTCGTATTGATTCATCGTCTATGTCTTTGATGTCTGTGGGCACTACCAGAGGCTCAAATTCCTCCGGAAAGTCGAACTCTCCCTCCAGCGAAGGATGAGCTGGTGAGACAGCTCTAGGGCTGGTAGTGTCAGCCATTTAGGCAGTGTTCCGATAAAAGAGGGTGAGTGATAGGCTGGTGAAGGTCGGAAGAGTAGAACAATGAATTCCTTCTATAAGGTAAAGACAATGTGTCCACCAGTGTTGAGAATATGCCTACTTTGAGTAGAGTATTGATTCTAAGTACGCAACGAGGTCTGTACGTAGTAGGCGAGTTCGAGAATGAAAAGGTTCAATTTACCAAGAAGGATCCGATCGAGACATTAGCAAGCGCTAGGCATAGCTAAAGGTTCCGAAAAGTGCTTGGCGTAATTGGTAAGCGAGAGAATCAGCAAGTGCTTGGCATAACCGACTTCGTCACTCAGGTTCACACTAGGTCGTGGATTTCAAGAAGATAAATTGGATGCCCCTTGGGCATACTACAATCCTCGATATATATATTCTATGGCACAAATATTCTGGAAGGTAAATAACTAGGGAATATGCTAGAAGAGTATTGAAGGAAAGGGAAAGAAAAGGAAAGAAAAAGCAAGAAATTTCTATAGCCTACTCGATGATTAATACGGTGAATAGTCGGTGAGTGTTGATTAATGATGTACGCCTGATATCCATAACAGTACCGCTCCATTTCTATTGCCCAAAGTTGCATTTCAGGTCTCAAGATGCGGATGGAGGAGCGCAAATGATTGTTTGATTTTTTTAGGTATCAGGTGTGTTCTTTAGTAGTGCGTACACATTGTTGAAGCTGACAGTTTTCTTATATAGAAATTGACTTGGTATTTCTACTAGCAAGATGGCCTCTATGCGCTCTATATCGCGTACTGCCTCTCCAAGGACTAACAGGTTCCTCTTGCTTGACTCGAGGACACTGCAGACGGGCAACGATTATGCAGTCATAAGATAGCAAAGGATACTGCGAGCGGAGGGCTGTTCTCTGTCCTGACAAGGTGGCCTTTATCGATGGTGGTCCGTGCGCTGACTGTATGTGGTGAATGTTGGTTTTGTTTTGAGCTTCGGTGCGTTTTTTTTACCACTATGAAAATGCTCCAAGCTCATAATTATATCCTTAGAAAGAACTGTATGATGAATCATGCCCAATGGGAACCCTCATGTGCTCTTTGTTGGTCACAGCTTTCACTCACATATCTTCAACCCTCGAATCAACCCCGTATTCTTGGAACCCCCCTGAAATTGACATCCCTGAATCACCGCCTGTTGCCTTCATATTGATTCCTTCCTCAGTGCCACAGCCGCCAAGGCTTGCCCTGTCCACAAGATGAGTGTCCTGTGACATGACATCATAGACTACCTTCAAGACATTATGCTGCTGAGCATCGCCACAAGATACTTCTTCCTATCTCCTCGAGCAAAGCCTTCGACAGATTGCATGTCAGAGACACAAGTTGTAGCTGACCGGCGTGATCCATCTCCTCAGTTCAGACAACATGATTGGACCAGTGCCGACATTGCATCATAGCCCATTGGTCGAACTGGCATCCGGTTTGCATGACTTCCCTGTTTTTATGAGGCAAGTGCTGACAAAAGCTTTTGCAGAAGCGTACTTTTCTCGTTTCCCCTTCAGTCACTAAGGATCGCCTCCTGATTTGACACCCTAAACCTGATGGATAATGCGAATGTTACACATATGGCTTTGTCGCCTCCTGATTGCTCTGTCGCTTTCTATCCTGTTATTGACAATAATCGTAAAAATGTATGTGCTTGTAAACTCGTGCAGCTCCTTCCAATGAAACATGCACTGGCAACAGTCTCCTTGCATTATCGCAGGTCTCGATCCACAGCATCCATACTGAGTGCTCGTAGCATTGAAGACAGTCACTCCAGCGAGGCTTATGTTCCTTTGTGATTATTTCTTCTTCTTGAGGAGCACTCTCTGTCACGCAGGAACTTCAGCGCCTCCGTGGCCGTTTCTATCTATCGATGATTCCAGCCCAGCTTTCCAGGCTAGTCAATACGATTCACTACGTTCCCCTCTCTTTCAATTTTCACCAACCACAATGATGATGGAGATGACAGACTTTACCCATATTGCTTCGCCCACCGCTTCCAACATCGACTTCGCTGTCTCTAACGGGTACATCACCCAAGCCAAAGCAGATGGTCTGCAGCAAGACCTCTCCTCTCTAGTCAACACCAGTGCTGGCTTGTCCATCCACCTCCATACCCCCACCTCCACTAGCACTTCCAGCTCCGATGGAGGACTCAGATGCCAACATTCCTCCACCTCCTGGAGCGGGTGTGAACTCTATCAGGCTCCAGCAGGACCCTGATCAGGAGAGGCGAACAATTCATGGTTATTGATAATGTCGCCACAATGGTCTGAACCTCGAAGCCTCGATAATTTGTGACATTTTGGCATGGGCCGCATGGTATGACCATAAATAATACAATCACTATGCAGTAGATTGTCTGAGCAATAATCCGACGTCCTGAGAACAAGGTGCATAGTAGAATGAGTTTTCCATGCTGTTTCATTTAGGAACAGGGCCGCCACAGCAGCCAGAAACTGAGAAAAACAGAAGGCGGGGAGCTAGGTGCCGCTTTCCCAACCATGTTGAAAGTGTCTAGGTTCGCTTGAACTGGGAGAAGCTTCAGTCAGAAAGCATGAGTCCGACATGGAGCGAAGCGGTAAAACACGAAAGGAGGGACGGATCTGGCATTGAACATTCCGAGGCAACAAATACATGAGGGGAGAAAAAAATGCTGCAGGACAAGAACTGATCAGAAATTATCAAATCGAGGTAATATGAAATAAAGATTCACAAATGAACATATCGCTTCAACAGCAGCTACCTCCTTTGCTGCACTTCAAGCTCATCGGCACTTCTCTAGCACCCCGATCCCCTAGTCCACTCGACCCCAGCATCAGCACACCAGGTTTCACTCTCCTTTTGGAAGGTTGTCTTTGCAGTCCCACTGCCGTCATCATGGTCGCAGCATAATCATCACGCCGTCAACGCGCAACAGATTCCTTCGCAGCCGAGTAGCGTTGCTTGGCTGTAAACTTCTCATTGGAGTCGATGCATTGGGTAGCATTTAGAGTACCGTCATTGTCTTGCTAAGATGTGTATCAAAATAATGGCCTCCTGAGTGGATGAAAGGTGAGCCTCTGCGGTAAGAGCATTCTGAGGAAAACACACTGTGCCTGAACTTCTCAGTGGGCGATTCATCACATTCTCGAGGTGCCGCATCCACAGCTATACAGCTCCAGCCTCCAGATGGTCAAATTAGAGAGTCTGTGCTCCTTTGCAATAGAAGACAGTTGACGGAGAGGGTCGTGGAAAGCGAAAGGTTGCGTTCCGGATGGACAGCGAAACCAGGAACCACAAGGGTATCCCTGCACATATATCCACCTTTACTATTGCTAGGCAGAGTTTCGCCTCTTCGTTTGAAAGTACGAAGAGACTGGCCATCACCGGCACCCTTGAGGGCGACGTGTAGTATGTTGCGGGTGTATGAAGTTGAGAATTGAACTAGAATCCTGGGTTCGACGGCTTCTCAGTGTGCTCGTGCTTGTGTCCGGTTGATGGGGGGTTGAGGACTATTGCAGAACAACATTTGAAATGAGGGTGGAGCCGCGGGGGATTATTTGAAGGGTAAATGCCGTGGAGGTTATGCGGAGTTGCAGTATGCCATTCAGATCCATGGAAGAGCACTGAAGGAGGTAGTGTAAGGGTTAGCCAAAACTTGTCGAAAGAGCATATCACCTACCAGGTACGGATATATTCAGATGAGTCTGTCCACAGAGGAGTATGCATGTCTACCCTTCTCATGCCACTGTTCCACACCACAGCTTTCATCTCCCAGTAATTGTTCCTTACAAGCCCTACCCCGCATCTCCGCAAGCGGGAATAGCGAAATCTCTGACCGCTGAACTATGGTCAACGCCTATAACACCGCTGATCTGATCCTGACCTCGCTTTGATTGTTGTATTGATTAGAGGCAATGGAAGCTGAGAATTATCTCCTCGTTGGACAGTCCGCAGAATGACAGTTGAAGGAAATGGCTCTTGCTGAGCGCTTCAAGACCAATAAGATTGACATCGACTGTGGTGTGCGATGATCGGTGTTCTAGCATTGATCCCTCCTTCATCGTAGACGCGCCATGGGACCAACTTTGGAGCCGAATATGTGTTGTGCTAAGAAATCGGGGTGACACTCCACAGACGGCACGGCATGGCTTCCGGTATACCCTCGCAATTTCTGTATTTCAGCACACTTCATCGCATAGATTATAGTGGTTCCCTCTCTGTCAACAGGCCATCGTGGGTAGCTATGCCTGGTGTACAGGCACGCGAAGCGACAGTGAGATGTGATCCACTTTGAAATCGGCAAATAGTGCTGGGGGAAGCGGACTGTCACAGATTCGGGCGAACAAGCGATGTTGAGAGTAACGAGAAACCGGAGGGTCAGGGGGAACAATTGGGGAACAACGGTTTTGGAGCTTGGCCTCATCTACAGCGTTCGGTTCATGAGTGCTAGAACTTGAAGAGGTGTCAGGGTCAATCAAGGGGCGTAGAGCATATAGCGCACTAAAGGTTGCAACTGTACAACATAATCGTGTGAAATTGAAATCCATGGCAGTTATTTTCTAGATCTTATAGTTGGTTAGAGCATGAAATAAGCAGATATGAAGCTCAAAAACTGACCTTGACTCGGACCAGTCGCCGGTCACGTCTTCACCAGTTTTGCGTTCTTGAGGTGTCGTCTGATGTGTAGTCGCCAGCCATCTTGGATAGTAAAAGGTAGTCAAAATTGAGGCGCTGCTAGAGCATGGTGAAACAGAGCCCAGGATGGAGGCTGGAATCACGTACAAATGCAAAGGCTTCCACATTCCTACACATCTCCTTGGAACATTGATTGAAGCTTGAGATAGCGTGTCATGTATTCAATACCGAGCCCTGTATTTTCCGTACGAAACATCGAGCTAAATCCTAGAGTGTCAGATCCATTTTTCTGTCAGGCTGGAGGCACACACCATGTAGCCTAAACAGACCTATGGTTCCAACTATCATGGTATAAGAGGCAATGTCGATCCTTTTACAGCGTGACCAGAATGAGGAGATGGGGAGCCATGAGCTGGCAGACAGCTGGTCGATTGTCAAGGAATTGAATGCTGCTGGTCCATTAGGCCTAGGGATTGAGAGCAGGTTTTGCGGGGTGCACACGGAATACTGTACAGAGCGAGGGCATCAAGCATCACGGTCGATTGGTGGTGGTGTCACGTTTATGATGGTCATTGAAAAGCAACATCATCAGCATTTGAAATGGTGAATCCAGATCTGGATATCTGGGCCGAGAATTCTGTCATTCTCGACTTCACTCTTGTTCAACTACACACCCAGAGCTTCGGCATGCCGGGGTGTTAACCAGATCAAATGGCCAAGCCGTCGAAATTCAATTTTGGTAATTTTGCAAACTATGGATAACCTTTTAGCACATAGGGGATTCTTAGACAAAGAGTGTCTCCTGTCGTAGCATATTGTTAAAAAATTCATGGGGCTGCCCTTCCAGCATCGTTCTGAACAAATCACCAAGACTGCGGCATCTCAGAACGTAAGATGACCTCATCATTCAAGCTGGATCAGAGCGGTAAGTCCTCGCTTGCCCCACACGGGCTTCTTTTCTGTTCCTGACTTGTCGCACCAGTATGGCACGTATACCAGAAGAACAGTCGCATGGTTGCAACCTGTACAATCTGCTGCGATGGCCGCGAGAGACAGCCATTCCATTGTACTCATCATGAGGGCACCGCTGTTCATCAATCCAATCTCGTGACTCTCCATGGCCATCATCAGGTCCCCTCATTTGATGTCCCAGCCAGCACACACCCAGCCTTCGATGCTGGCTTCCTCTAGCGCAACGAAAGATCAAATGGATGATGCTCTTCAGGGATTACTTTATGACCTTATGGAGAGACAGCACGAACTCGCAGACTTCCTGGATACACAGGATACAGCTGTGCCAGATCATGGGCCACCTCCTCCAACCACTTGGGAACCTCAAGATGAGCAGGACTCTCATGAATTTGCCCTGTCCAATGATCCTGCCTCAGATTCTTCGGATTCTTCTGATAGTGAGAATAATCACACTTTTGAGTTGCCTGCAGACAATCTCGATGGACACCAGAATTACGATGTGGATGACTTCCTTGCTGCTGGTCAGTACTGTTTATCCTTCCAATACCCTTTCATTGACTGGCATGTAGGCTTCGAGGTGCTCGATAGGGATAGCGAAGGCCCACTGCAAACATTCGGCATCTGACCCCGACAATCATGAATGGTATCCTTGGCATGACAAAATTGTAAGAGCACACCCCGTTCAATGTTCTGTGGACTTATATTTCCTATAGATCTGTACCCTAGATATTCTAATGCATCTTCCATGTTCAGTGTTCTCTGAGCCTCAACTCAATCTGTTCCTTTGGATCTTGCATGAAAACGATGTCAACGATGTCCCGACAGTCAATGTGATGAAGAATTTGAATCATCTGCTCCAGGAGCTGTGCGGAATTGAGACCATTGACTATGAAGGAGCTCATGGCAACCGCTATTCTGCTAACAGCCTCTCGCAGATCATTGCTCAGGTGAGCTTGTGGAAATGTTATGCCCGCACCAGGCTTTGTTAACATCCTCTTAGGAGATGGCAAATCCACGAGTCCGGCCACATCTCTCATTCTATCCTGAAGATGCTGGCAAACGGCTGTGTGAGGCGTGTCAAGCATGCAGGTGGCTCCAGGAGATCCCTGATGAAGATTTGGGGCCTATGGCCAGGATCAAAGGTGACGACTACTATATACATGAGCCTACTATGCTCTATGGACATCTGGAGGTGTCATTCTGTATACCAACTCGCTGGTTCACACGTATTTCGTCCAGTGGTTGCCAGGTGATGTTTGCACAGTGTTGGAAGCTTGTCCCAGTACCTGAGGCTGGTGCATGGAATGTAATCAAATCGCCATTCATCGCACATGAAGATCACTTTCTACATAACTTCCCCAAGCTCCTGCATGAACACCGAGAGTACGGACTACCTGATCCTCGCAAAATCAATGGTATGCCTTTAGCTACTTTCCTGTACTTTGAGTTCTGACCTGTTTCCTCCACAGAACTCATCGATGAGAACTCTAACACCTGTACACCATGGAACCTGACAGATCCATCCATCAGCAACTGTTGGCGGCAGACAGCTAATGGAAGATGGGTGATGTTTTTCCCTGTCTGGGCCTACTGCGATGACACATTGGGGAATGTCTCAAAGAAATGGAACAAACATAACAGTTTTCTGTTCATGCCAGCAGGACTTGCATGATCACAGACTCACAAAGAGTATAATGTTCATTTTCTGTGTACGTCCAATCTCGCCACACCACTGGAAATGCTTGATGGCATTGCAGATCAATTTGAGTGAGTTTCTCATGCATTCTTAATTGCTTTTCATCTCATCAAACTCCAGGAAAGCGCAGGCAAAGGGTATTGAGGCTTGGGACTGTGTCTTGCAGGAAGATGTAGTCGTCATACCGTATGTGCTTGCATTGCTTGGTGATAATCCAATGCAAAGTGAATTCGTGTGTCATATTGATCTGCGTGGCAAGTATTTCTACCGTGTCTGCAAGGTCATGGGGAAGGATCGAGCTCGTGCACAAGCTGCCCGACAGTCTACTTTGTCCGAGCCAGGGGATGGAAACAATCATGGGTCTCTGGGAGACAGGTCGGATGATGATGGCAGTAATGATGGAGATGAGGATGAAGAACAGAGTGATGATGAGACGTCCGACAATTCAACGACAACACACCAGAAGGGCCACCGCAAGAATGTGATAGAAACCTATGAGCAAATCAAGACGCGCATCACCTCTTTCATTCAGGCATGATTCCCCCCAGCCGTGCGACTTCTGATTGATTGACTTTTGCATATAGCGTGGACCTTCTCGAGAGCGACAAGAGACAATGCATGCCCTAAACTCTATGTTTGACATGGCTAAGACTCTGGGGAATGAAGGCCACATCAAGAAGAGGCGAACAATGACAGGACTCAAAGATACCTACCAGCTGTTTTTCCTTGATCGCATTTTCACCTCATATAAGAAGTTTAAGTCCAAGCCTCGCAAAGAGGAGGTGTTGAAATCAACGATCCGATCTTTTCCCGAAAACCTTACCAGCCCAGTCTGGTGTATTCGAGGTTAGTTCTATGAGTCATTGTGAGTATATGTTTTGACCCACAGCTTTCAGGTCTCGACCCCCACCAGGATACACTAGTCGAGATACTTCACGTTGTCTTGCTCGGCTTCCTCAAATATATATGGCGGGACGTGATCCAGGTTCAACTCAAAAACAACGAGACCAAGCTGAAGCTTCTGCAAACATGACTGCAATCCTTTGACACAAGAACTCTGGGTATCAAACCACTAAATGGCAAGACCCTTGTTCAGTATTGCGGCTCGTTGACTGGTCGTGATTTCCGGTCCATTGCACAGGTTGCACCCTTTGTACTGCATGGACTTGTCGGAAAGGAATGCTATGAAGCCTGGTTGAGTCTATCCAAGCTGGTGCCGCTCATTTGGCTGCCAGAAATTGAAGACATCGAAACTTATACGGTACTGATTTCGTTTCTATCAATGCATTTGTTGCAACGCTCACTGGTGGATTCCAGACCCTTCTGGAGCATGAAATTGACACCTTCTTGCTTCGTATTGCCAGATGGATGTGCCAGTGGTTCAACAAACCAAAATTTCACATCCTTCTCCATTTACCGGCACACATACGATGTTTCGGCCCTGCTATGCTGTTCGCTACTGAGGCCTTCAAATCATTCAATGCTGTGATTTGTGTGAAGAGTGTGCATTCCAATCGGCTGTCTCCCTCATGGGACATTGCTCGTGCTTTTGCTCAAGGGAATCATGTTCGACATCTGCTCAGCAGTGGGTATTTCAACACCCGAACCCGACAAGCTGATGGGACGATAATATCAACGAGGCGTCGGCCAGGCCCGGGATCTCTCAGGCTGGTCTCAACTGAGGGGAGTACAATTGCACACTACCTTGGTATTGAAGAACCATCAAGATTCCATCCGGGTAAGTCTTCATTTCATTCTCAAGGTCAGCTTTTCTAACACGTTCATAGGGATGTCTGTGAATGATGACAAACCTTCACACCCATATACCCAGACTCTTACAGGACAAATTTTTCCCAATCTGGAATTATTCCGAGGGATTGGACAGCACCATTGGTTGGCGAAAACGGCCAAGAAATTGGTCTTGTTAAACTGTGATTCTGTCCAGATCGACGATCATGTTATCATTCGGAACATTCATGGCTGGAGCATGTATGGCTCTACTTGGGTTGGACGAATTGCAGAGATTCTCAGGCTTACAGGCTCCAATACATTCAGAGATGTGGGTCTACAACAACCTGATTGTATACTTGTGGAAGTCCTGGACATCAGCAGCGAGGGATGATCCTATGACATGCCATCAATACAACCGTTGAACTGCTTCGTAGTCGTGAAATGGAAGGTAATAGATGCTCCAAATGTGCCGATAACTGCTCATGTGTTCACATTCGAACAGGATATCCTTGGATTGGTAAACACACCTCACAATTGCCAGCGCCATGGATGTGGTCCTATGGGGCAGCGATATGTTGTTCAAGAGCGCAGGATCACTGACCAGGTTGCTTCCTTCATAGAACACAATAGCCACCCCCACAATCGTATTCTGAACCTGGCACAGATGCATAACGCGATTCAAGTTCAAGCTTTTCACAAGCCTACACAGGCTTTTTCTTTGGAACAGGCGAATGAGATCCTACATGCTAGCGCTGAACGAGAAGCTCAATATCAACGCTCGAAAACCTCAGGATCAGCTTTGCACAGTCAGGGTGGGTCTACTCGAGGGCAAGGACAAGGACAAGGACAAGGAGGGCATGGCCATGGAGGAACAATGTCCGTATTTGTCCCCAGCTCCTCGCACAGTTCAACACCTATGAGCTCACTTGCTCACCATGTAGTCAATGCTTAATACCAAGAGAAGTGCATATTTTATTTATTCGTACATCTGTGATTCATGTAGTACTGGATTTAATAAGTATCGCCCCTCATTACGTGTGTTAGATGGTCGCAGAGGCACGCTAACATTGTGCCGCTTAAGCTGCTCAATGAGAATGGTGATGTACATGCCTAGCTCATCACACTGTAACTGTAATTCATCCTCAGCATCTGATGCACGAATCCACTGCCCACGTAAGGACTGGCATTGATCCTCGGCAATGGTGCGAACCAAGCGAACAAGATCCTGTTCCTGAGCAGATAGCACACCCAGTGCTGATGGAGGGATGCTGAAAGATGGGTCCACTGATTCTGTGAAAGTGATGACCCTATTACTAGTTTGCTCTTCACTGACCAGTGCTTCGAAGTGGGCTAGCTCAGTGAGAAAAAGCCTATCCTGAAAAGAAAGGGACAGACATACCATCATAGTCTGATGGTATCTGAGACTGTTCTCCTTCCCAGTCGTCCAAGGAACCTGGTGATTCTAGACTGTCGGCTTGTGACATCAGTTCGTGGCTGATTTGACTTTCAGCGGGCACAATAAGGTCAACGAGCCACTGGGAGTCGGAATACTGGCTGTCTAAAGTCCCATGGTTGAAAAGCCTGGGACCACATAAGGAATGATAAAACATTGTGAAAGTGAGATGTCATACCGCTTAATCAACCCTGTTTCCTGTGATGTCAATACCGCTTTTGGAGGGTGGGAAGCATGCCAGCTACTGCAGATCAATATGACGTAATGGGAGGGGACACAGCAGCGTATCTCTCAGACGGTGATGTGCCCTCCTGCTCATGTTTGCGTTTACGGGGAGTACAGCATGATGGGCTTCTGTACAGGCTGGAGTCAGCCATAGATGCAACAAGAGTTGTGTGCAAAGTGACACAAACAACACCCGCCATTTTATTTCACCAGGGCCGCGTGTTTCTGATTGTGAATAGAGACGTGTTGCGTCTCTGTTTACTCTCTCTCAACAAGCTCACATGAAGCTCCAGGATATAAAAGCCCTGATTCTTGTGATCGTCTCTCTTTTTGACCCCCTGCCTGTGTAATTATGCCTTACACTTATTCCCCCTCCGAGTCACCCTCTGAGTCTGACATTTCCAACTGCTCCCTTTCCTACAGCCCCAATATTTTGCCTGCTCGTCAGAATTTGGACTTTCACCCCTTATACACTGGCATGCCAACACCCACTGCTCAACCACTTCCAGCCATTCGGTCTCAGCTTCCTATTTCCGCATTTCATCTCTCCACTCCCACTGCTATGCACACACATCGACCTGTGGGAAGTACATACAATAACACACTTGTTTCTCCCTCACCACATCTCTCCCTTTCTGACCCTGTTACTCCTCCATCCAATGGAACCACACTGGATATTGCAGATAATTCCAGTCAAGTGCTGAGGACTCTCCTTGCAGCTCCTATCCCAGTGTTGGCAAGGTCCAGTGGCACGGTTGTCCAGCATGAGTTTGTCAGTAATCTTGCGCAAAAATTCAAACTCAATGAGCGGTTCATGGCCAATTTGCATTTGTTCAACAAGGTGGGTGGTTTTCTACTAATTACGTCCAGTTGACTGTCTGACATGGTGTTACAGCTGGGATCCAATCCTGAGGCTCTGTTGTCGAAGGCAGATCTCAGTACTCACCTGTACATGCTAGGGTCCATGTACCATTTACATACCCTTTCGCACCATGATACCAGTGAGGGGGAGATGAATACAAGTCCAGAAATCAAGGGCATGCTCACTCAGGTTGTCGAGCACATACAAGATGGTCCTTGGGAGGTCAATAAGACTTTAATGGTATGCTCTCCCCAGATCACACTGCTCTCTTCGCTCAGCTGAACTGATGGACATCCTTATCCAGACAAGTGTTCGCAGCCTATGCCAAGAGTTTCTTTACAATCCCCAAAGGACTAACTACAAGGATCTCTGGAAAGACATCATGGTTTGTCTTGATATTATTCTTTGGTGGTGACTCTGAATCTCTTCAGGCTCATCTGTGCAAATATCAAGACAAGTACAAGTTAACCAAGGTATTCGGAAATGCAGCGCACGAACAGAAACTCACTACAGCTGTGAGGAGGCAGAGTTCACATGCACGAAGCACAATGCGAACAGATGTGAGGGCATCACCCTTTGTTATATCGCAAATTTGACATCAAACTGGTGCAGGTTATTAACAGCATTGGCTCTAGCAAGTTTCTTACCCTTCTGGAATTCACGGCAGCCACGGCACGAAAGTACAAGCACATTGGCAGTAGTGAAAGGCTTGATGATTCATATCTTCACCGAAATGCACTATGGATGAGCTGTAATAAATTTGGTTGGACCATACTGATCTTACATCTCACATGCTAGCGTTGGTTTGCCTTTGATAACCCACATTTAATCAGCTCAGGCAAGGACTCAGATGGAGCTGCCGACTCCGACAGCAGTGATGATGACCAATTAGATGGTCCTGCAAGAAAGCATGCACGTGCAGCTGATGGAAAGGCTGTCGCGACATCCCATGGCAATGACTTCTGGGCTCTAATGCAGGCATATCTTGGCCAGGAGATCGCTAGGCATGGCAAGAGCTTTGACACATCTCTTTAGGTTGTGTGAGTACTATCTGTGCCAAGATTTTGTCACTCATCATCTGATGATCAATCGCAGTCGGCTGAAAGAGCTGGTTGAGTTTGATAATAATGGCTTCAAAGCCATGACTCGGCCTGTGAATGCCATGGATAGTCAAGGTTCAGACTTAGACACTGCTGGCACAAGCTCACTTATATCCAGCACAAATGCTACATGGCAGTCAGGAACAATTGGGGGTACAGAAGATGACTTGCTTGCTCTTGCTTGAAATCAGAGAAGTGATTGCCATAAAATCAGAGAAACTGTGGCTGGTTGTTGCCATCTTCAAATAGAACTTTGTTTATTCTTCTTGATGTGTCGAGGTTTGAGAGTTGGGTCAAATCTGAGTTGATGCTACAGGCATGAGCCTGATAGTGGCGAAGAACAAAGTGTATTGGCACGATGGCGAGCTTGTCCAAATCTGAGTTGAAACAGCTGTAGCCACTGGCATGTGATGTTTGTCATAGCTTGGCATGGTTCAAGTTATGCCTTTCTTTCTCCTTCCATGTTGCTCCCTTCCCCACTCTGGCTCACCTCTGGGTCAGCTCTGGAAATCTGAATCATGGGGCTCTGTCTTGTCTAGGCCTGATTGCTCTGTGCTCTGGTGGTACAAAGGACTCTGGCTCAGTGCTAAAGCTTTGCCCTCTGACTCTGTGTTTGCTGTGGAAAGTCTCTGGCTTCGGCGTTGGTTTTATCTGCCATGGTAAGCCCTTATTACATGTCCAGTTTACCAGTCTGACTCAAATGCGATGTTACAGTGTGATGTTTGGACAAGGAGGATGATGATAAGTGGTTGGCAAGTTATCTGCATGGCTGTCCAGTGAGTTCTGCCTTCAGAGCTGCGTGCCGTCTATTCATTATTTCTACAGCCTGTGTATTCAAAAGCTCTCTTCAAGCCAGGAGATTATATAGATCATGGTGGTGCAGCATGGATGGTGTCCATATTTGTAGGCTCAGTTAACCCTGCCACCTGGTCATTGTTAAGCATAGGTATTCTTTGTCTCAACATGTTGTAGCAGCAGATCCCAATACATTTCCTTTCATTCATTCTTATACTGGATTGCGAAGAAGGCAAGAAGAAGGATTTAGTAGTATTATAATGGGAAGCGAATTCAAGGCACAATAAGGGCGCTTTATTTGGTATATGCCAGAGTGCAAAAAGAGTGCAAAACAGATGCCGGAGGGTTAACCCCTGGTGATGACAGTGATCAGATGCCCCCTCTCTTTGTAAAAAACAGGTATCTTTGTTTTAACGGACGGTTACACTACATCCGCTTAGCTGGGCATTGATGAAAGTCTGCGGGTGTGTACTCACCTATGTTTTCTTCATGACTTGCACCAGCATTCGATGACTACTTCAAATATTTGGCTTGTAAGTGGAGAAAATATGCACCTTTCCACAAAACTGGACCCGTTTTCTCTCAAATTCAGTACAATATGTCTGAGTTATCCGAATTCTCCAAGTTCTCTTTCTGGCATCATCTAGACTCGCCCAAAGAACGAACCCTCTTGTTTCCGTGGACTTGTGCTTCAGGACCTAAGCTCAAGCTTGAGTGCGAGAGATGAAGGCAGTCAAAGTAGAGGCGTATAATCCGAGAGAACGCCATGAGTCTTGTTGACGTTGGTGGTTGACTTTGGCTCAATCCAGATGTCCGCATCAGCAATCTCACAAATGGTATAGAGGGTATAGGAACCATGCGGCTATAGCACTCTATACCCTATAACACGGTATAGGGCTACACATGCCCTATACCCACTGTATTTGGCCCTATGCAGGCAGCTGAACCGGAACATTTCAATACAGCTCATCATTCAATCTTTGAGATCAACACAGTACATAGATGTTCAATGGTTATTATATTCACTACACATCTACAAATCAGATACATCTAATGCAGACCTATTATTTACTCACCCCTCTGACTTAGCAACAAATCTCGATAAGCATAATGTCTGTGAACCGAAGCCTTACTGACATACTTATCGAGTTGGACAATATCACCTAGCATGGTGTGAATATGTGGCTGCTCATCATGAAATGCCAACTCACATTGAAAACTTGCATAGTAAAAGCGGAGAAACGAAAAAAGATGCACAGCAACGAGGAAACGTCCCTATGGTAGGCAAGGTCAACGTCGACTCTACAGCAAGAGATGCTACACATACCGGAACTGCTCGCTCCCATCCGGCATGACTACAAGAATAGGGATGGCCGCTGTTGATCTAGCCTGCACATAGCATCAATAAGCCGAAAAAAAGGGAAAGAATTTGCACACCTCACTACCAATGTCTCCTGCTATCTCTGCCTCAAGCCTTTCAGGTGCTCCACAATCCACACAACTTCCTGTCCGAGTCAGTGAGGCACAGAGTAAATAGCGAGAGTATAAAGACCGGCAAAGAAGAGACGGAGGAGACTTGAAACTCCTGCATAGCTCCGGATTCAGGATGTCATCCAATTGTTGATGATGTTGCGAGACCAGAGCCTATAGATAGCTCATGTAGTTTGGAAGAATAAAAATAAAAGCGACTTGCTGAAGCACTGTACAGATGGGAGGGCAAGGAGACAGCACAGAGGAGGAAGAAGTGGGAGAAGAGTAGCAATCGAAATGAAAATCGATGCGAAGTTCAACTTACACGTGACCATATGACATGATTGCACACAGGCCACTTCCATTTTTGGGATGTGCTCAATGCTCTCGGCGCTCCAGTCTTTTTTTCCATTGTCATACACCCTCAGCTATACAATTCTAGTTATTCACTGTTGCTATCCTGTGTTTGAAGTCCTGCACTGACTTCTTTACATGAAGTTGACATAGGTTGCCTATAGGTTTATAGTGGTATAGGTGTTATAGATGGTGTAGGCTGCGCATACACCCAAAATTCCCTATACCGCCTATATCACCTATACCCTCTATACGGATGCGAAATTGCTGATGCGGGCCGAACACTCTTTAGAATCAACCACTACGAGTCCTGTCCAATGGCACTGTTTTCCCTCTCTTGGATGCCTTGATGCGGGCACCTCCTCTGTGGAGTTTGATTTCCTACTACATCGGCCATTTGGCTAGGGATGTGCACCGTACCCATAATATAGTGGATACGTATGGCAGATATGGATACGGGTCTGTACCGTGGCATGCATGAAGCTGCAAGGTATGGTATGGGACATGGTATGGTCAGTACCCGTCGCTACCATACGGGACAAGCCGTTATGGCTGTATATGGTGATGAGCCTAGACTTCCGTGGCAATGGCAACACCAACTCAGGAACGAGATTGGGAAATTAACGTGGTTACATGGCAATCAAGGCGATCGTGTGTGCGAGTGGGTTCGGGGCACCTCCGTGCAGTTAATCAATTCCTCTATACGCAAGTATACACTGCGACTTTTCAGTCAGCGAAGTAGTACTGCTTGGTAGTCGAGTACTAGAAGCTTTGGCTGTAAGCCGGTAGGGATCTCTCGAAACGAGAGAGGACGGAAACGTGTATGATGTGAATACCACGAATCCAGTAAGAGAAAATGTGAGAAACGACTAGAAAACGTCGCTAGATGGTAATCCTAGTGAAGCGAGCGAAGAGAATGGTAATAGATGCGTGAAACTGAGTCTGGGAGTGGGGAATCGATGAGAAAATGTGGAACTATAGCTGCGTGAGGTGAACGAAGCGTGAAACGAAGTGCTGAGTGCTGGGTGTCAAAATAAACGTGGAAATACGGAAATCGGCGATGAGAGAGCGAGAACGGAAATATACTGGTGATGGCGGGGTACTGGTCCTAAACGATACGGAAATACTGCTGTCGATGTTGAAACTGGTCTTGTGCTGAAGTGATCCTATCCTATGTCAAAACTAACCTTCAAGTCCACTCGTGGGACTGTCCTATACGAAAACTATGCTGAAACTGATCCTATACTGATGCGGAAACGATCCTAAGTCTACTCGGAGACTACCCAAGTGGGCGACGATGCGATGGTGAAAGTGAAAACATGAAACGATCCTATGCTGGTGAAGTTGAAACGATAACGGCCAATAAAAAGATAAACGTGGACGAGGTATGGTGCGGCAATCACGTATTGGCACAGTATGAGCGTGTACCAATGGTATCAAGAGTGAAGAGCGAGTGTCAGGCGACTCTTCACAGTCAAAAACCGTGGAATAACTCTGGTGAGCTTAAGAGTTGACATGTAATCAAGAATATGCTGGGTAAATGGTGTATTGCCATGGGACGGTAATAAACGTAGCGTAGACTCGATGATAGAGAGAGATTCGATGTGTAGGGGTAAGCTGCGATCTATGCTCCAGGTAAGCTTCCTAAACAACGTTTTTCTAGCTAGTTTTTATACTACAAGTGCGAAATTATAGATAGAGTAAGTATGCGAGACTTAGTCAGGCTGTAAGGCCATGGCTAAGTAAAATCCATGGCCAACATCTGGTCTTTTGTCTTCTAAAGCAACAGCAACTCGTTGACGTTGCCGCATATGGATGGAAACCGTATGGTTTTATGGAGCGATGAACGGATCGTGGGGTGCTGTTTTGCTGCGGACTGGGGAGGTATGGCTTTTGTACTGAAGTGCACGCTTGGGTCTATGTCGATTCGAAGTCTTGGCGAAGTAACAGCCTTAGTAAAACGCGGTCTGTAGTTGCCGTGTGCTTGAAATATCGTGGATGGATGAGTGGCCTGTGGCAATCACGTCATTTCATTTAGTGATTGATTGACGCGTCCATGAGGCTATGGGAAGTGATGCGACAATTCCGTTTTAGGGTGATTGGCGATCGAAGGTGCCTTGCCGTGATGGAATACGGCAATTATGATGTGTAACGAGATGGGATGGATAACAAAGCGCATGAGGAGTGGTTGCCGTGGTATGAAAGTAGTATGACTTTGTGTGCCATCTTTGGTTTACTGAAAGTCCGTTGGGTGGACAGGAGCGGCAATTAGTGCATAAAATCCGCGAATTCTGAGCGTACAGAGCCTGGAGGCTCATCAACGGCAGTCCAATTAAGGCAGCGAAAATCAAACTATGACATGGCCAAGCGTGGCCATTCTCGCACCAATGACGCGGTAGTGGGGAGGCTATCCTCTGGTTTTATCTCCCTAGATCCTTTCCCTCCATTCTGTTCGCCTCCAAGTTGGATATATTCTTTGTCTTATCTATATAAACTATACTCCCTCTCTTAAACCGCTTTCTGCCATCTGTCAGTGGGTGTTTCAACCTCCTCAGTGGTAGCAATCAACTACTTACTCGAAATTCTCTCTGAGACCTGGGTAGCCCCTAATGAAATCTTCTGGTGCCTGATCTTGTTGTCCATGATGCGCTGCTTTTGTTTGTCCAAGGCTCTCTCAGTGTAAAGATCACGGCTCACTATAAGCATTCCCCGAGGCAGTTCTGAAGAGCTGAATGAGGCACAGCGTAAAATCACGGAATGTAGCCAGGGCTAATTCCGCAAAATGCTGTAAATTATCTGAATGTACCGGGAATGTGTTCGTGGCAGAATATGACTTTGGTGAATTCTAGGAAAGTCTTCCGGACCAGAATGCTATGGCAAATTGACGAGAATTTTCAAGGAGCAAACAGGTAACGTGACAACTTGCATGATGGACGCATCTTTCATTCTGACTCCCATCTGCTCTAGCTTGGTTCTTGCCTCAAGCTCTCTATGATGGGCCCTATACCATGCCAACTGATATCTCTTGTGACTGCAAGAAATGTGCTCATTTACCACCATTCCTTCGATACATCAGTCGTGACCTTGCGAGAAAACATCTCAGGAAGAATGGACTGGCACTTCTTGTCCCTGCTCGGGCCATTGAATCAGATGGAACAGCATCTTCTTTGGCACCTCAAAGCAGCTCTAATCGACTCCCTACGATGCCTGATGATGATCTGGAACCATTTGACCTACCAGATAGCATGGAATTTGATGACCCAGGAACTCGAAATGAAGACGGACCTCCACAGCTTCACAATGGCCGTCCAGCTTTTATCGAACGAGAAAATGTGTCTACAACACTGGCTCTGGCTCCCGATGATTGCTATGAAGAAGTGATCATGCCCCCATGTCCTGACTACGGCCGTGATGATCCTTTTGATGACGATGTGGCACCCATCATCCCTCCTGCCTTCACTCACGGAGAGCCCACTGCAGTCCATCTAGCATACCTTCAAGCTGTCTACAACAACGTTTTCTGCAACATACCTGTTTCTACGATGACCGACAACCTAAACATGACTCTAAATGCCCTCGACGCTGCCAGAGCTTTACCTCTTGTCCCACCACCGGTTCGAACTCTTACTAGCGCCAAAAAACACCTCAGAATCGATCCAGATGCATGGATTATCCCATACACAGTCTGCCCTCGCTGCTGGAAACTCTACACACCACATGAGACTGAAAATCTTGCTAGTCCTGCTTGTCTGTATCCAGGTTGCATCAGAACACTGTACACGGAGTCGAAGGATGCAAAGGGACATTCTAAGTGTCGCGCCATCAAGATACTCCCTCAAGTTTCGCTTCTACAGAGTCTCTGTCGCATGGTTCATCGAAAGGGCTTCCGGAAGCTGGTGAGGGATAGTCAGGGAGCAGCTCGTAACATGAATGACGACGATGACTTTGTCATGAAGGATATGCATGATGGATCCCTATGGCATGACATGTTGGTCAGTATCAAATGAGAGGTAGGAAACTATGGCACCATTCGAGATGCACCAGTTTCTGTAGGATCCAGAGACCGGCTGATGAATAAGTGATTTGGCCTTCATCTCAATGGGAATTTAGACTGGTAAGAAGCTCTTGCTTCTTCATTCATGAACTCGGGATTTAATTTTTGCAGGTTTGGAGCACTGGAAAACCGTCCGCATTCATCTGGCCCTATCTATGTTACGATTCAGGACCTACAGCTCAGTGTCAGATACCTGCAAGTCAACACAATATGTGTCATGGTCACCCCTGGGCCCTCAGAGCCAACAACAGAACAACTGACAAACTGCATGGAGCCTGTGATGCAGGATATTCGTGCACTGAAGATGGGTAAGCTTCGCTGTTTCTATATGATGGCATTGAATAACATGACACTCAGGTGTATCAATGGAGATGTATGATGAGGGTGATGAGGATATCATTGATGAAGAAGTATACGCCGACTTTACTTGCAATAACTGCAACATGCCAGGTGCTCGCAAGTTCTTGAGTGTCCTTGCTGTTCTTCTTCCAGTCGAGGCGTATCTGACGTTGTTCCTTGCTACTGTGCACATTTGGGAGTGCTGATTCATCGTACGGCTCTGGCATCGCTGGGAGGTCCTCCTTCCCGAGTTTTGGTATGGCAAGGAACATAGTAAATATCTGGTTTGTAAGGTTCTTCACCATCAAATTGGTTAGTGCTTTGATTAGTGAAGAATATTGAGTACTTACAAGTATCTTTGGATGCTTTGCAGCAGCTGCACTCTGGTCCACTACTTCCACTTCATCGTCTGAGTCCTCGCTCTCAGATTCTTCAGAGACACCACCTTCTGCCTTCGGACTCGGCACACGTAATAATGTAAGCTCGCTGATTCTTTGCTCCATGCTCTGCTCGTTCGTCTGTATTCGCTGATATATATCTGTCAGACTGGTGTTAATATAATTCTTCAGAGTGGCATTCTCTCCTTCCAAGATCCCCACACGATGCTGCAGCACCGCCAAATGGGTCTCCACCTCAACAAACTCCTGTATCACAACATCATTCTTTAACTTTCCAGGGCGAAGGCGATATGGATAGAGAAAACCAAGGGTACGGCGGGTTTTGCCGGGTACCGGACCCTTACCCGGGGGGTATGGGTACGGGTTGCCATTGCTGGATGGTGGCTGTACCCGTGCCATGATCCCGGCCCTTTGCGCGGCTATTTTGATTACAGATCAACTGTAAATGATAGATTGGATCAAATTAAATGATTTTCGATGTGATCAAAAAAAGTCTGACTCCGCCATGACTCCGACCCGGCCCGAAACCCATGCGGGTCCCGGGTATGGGTCAGCCGGGTATGGGTCCGGGTCGGCTTCGTGGCACCCGTGGGTTACCCATGGTGATCCCTAGATATGGAGCAGCGGGGGGTGCAGGTGGTGGTGGTGGTGGGGGGAATATTTGCAGAGGGACCGCACCCATAGCAGCTGGTAGACCCGATGGGATGAGCTGACCAGCAGAGACAGAGCCGTGTGCGATGTGTTGGTTCATGGAGAAGATGTTGGCATGAATAGGGAAGGGGGGATGGAACGACTGGTAAGTTGTTCCATGCTGCAATGGCTGCTCAGCGCTCTGACGTTCTACAGGTCCTCCAGGTCCGATGGGTGGTTCTACATGGCCGTCTTGATGCTCCCGCAACTGCTGATCCCCAGGTGTAGGGCCAGGATTCCAAGCTGGTGAACCACTGAGTTCAGGATCAATGTACGACATCCTTTGTTGTACGCAATTCAAAATGATAGTAAGCGCAGCATGGACAGCGGGAATGCGAGGGAAGGAGCAAACGTCGGTGCATGTGTCAGCGTGCACGTCGCCAACGCCGGGATCAAGCTTCTCTGTCAATAGCTGCACTTCTCTTCTCTTGTAGTTCATTATGTGCTGTGTCTCCTTCGTACAGAATCGTGTTTTTACTTGTGAATTCATTGGTTTTTGCTGTGTTCACCGGTCGAAATAGCAAAACCAACCGCGCTTTATGAGGGATAACCTGGGCCGTAAATTCTGGGAACATTCTAGTAAATGCCTATACAGTACATTCCCTTAAATTCTCGAGTACATTCTAAGTCGTATTCACGTCAAATCGAGGTCATATCTAAAGAAACATACTAGAATTTGCTGTGCGCTGCATTCGGGGCACATATTTGTAGAAATCGTGACAATGTGACAGGAATATTCGCTCAGCTCATTCCGGGGCTACATGCTGTGAGGGTGCCATGGTAACACAGAGTTATGATGGATTTTTGTGATCAGGTAAGCAGCTCGTACAACTGCCGTGGTCGCACTGCTGTAGATTGCATTCGGTGACGACGAAGGATATTGTTATGTATATAACTATGCTGTAGGGATATGCGGACATACGACTAATGCATTCTATGACCGTAACACGGCCGTTACGTCCGTATTTATGCCCGTACGTACCGTGACGCTCACTTTTTCACTCCCTACGGTACGGCTACGGCCCATCCGTATCCGTAGGCATCCGTTAAGGATACGGCCGTATCCGTAACGGTACGGTGCACATCCCTACATTTGGCATTGATACAACATAGTACTTATGCTTGTTTGAGTCCGACGAGTCGTCAAGTCGCTCTCTTCCGCTCTCTCGCGATATTTTACTATGCTGCCGATTCTTCTTCTACTTCTTCTAGGGTCGCACTCTCCGAGCGGGCTGATTCTCGAACATTGTGGCTGTCATCTTGCTCGCACTGCCTTATCTTTCCCAAGGCTGCCACGCATTCGGAGCAGCAAGAAGTGCGGATTGCTGTAAGATCTTGATATGCGTCGAGATATAAATTCTGACCGGGGCTGTAGAGACGCCTCGACGATTCTTTCCTTCCTACCCCCATCACCACCATGCCTCGCAATCTTGACATCGATAAATGGATCCAAATCGCAAAGTTCACTACTACCGCGGGTGAAATGGCCCCATTTCCATATATCAAGGGTGCTGCCGGATGTGTGACAATAATTCTGGAGGCGATAGAGGTACGTGCTGTTAATCCTTGTGGTAGTAGTTCGTGTCATTGAACGACAATTCTAGAAAGCTGGCAAGAACGACGAGGACCTTCAAGGACTGGCAGAGGATATTGGGACTACTATGGCCATCATCAAAGAAACCATCGAGGTGCATGGGATTACTAGCGCGACCCATTTCCATGATATATGCGCGGACTTTCAGACGTGAGTACGAATGTGCTTCGGATTATTGAGCCCCACTTACACAACCTTCCATGCAGTTATCTGGAGAATTTACTGTCGGAGCTGCACAAAACCCAACGTAACCTGGAGCGTAAACGATTTCATCGCTTCCTGAAGACAAGGAAAGTTGCAGATGCCATCAACGGATACAAGCAACGGATGAACGATATAAAGGCAAATTACGTTGTAAGCATTGACCCTTGTACTCTCAGACATCATGTATCTGATTCTGATTCTCCGAAGATCGGTCTCATGACGGATGCGCGACTTGAGATGCCTGAGATGCGAGATATCTTAAGCACCAGGATCACTGATGCTACAGAGGCGTCGCGTTTAAGCCTCACATCCACGGTTAACGCTCAATCTTGTCGTATCATAGATGAGATACACAGCCTGCAAGAGATTCACAGGGAAGCCAGGGAACACACATCCCGCATCTTTGCAAATCAGAATAGGACGGGATACTTCAAAGGAGAGGTACGCTATCGTGATGCAGTGCATGCAGTGCCCTTACATGTCTCGTTTGCAGTTCCGGGACCTCGCTCCAGGCGACATCTACCTCCTTCAAATGGAGCCTCATGATCACCGACATGGCTACTGCACTGTCGAGAGTAGTAACACAGTCAAGCTTATTCGCATATACCATATTGGTAATGAAGAGGATGTAATGAAGGTATGTATGGCCTATGATCTATCCTGTGTGATCGGCCATGTACACATGCTTTGTTTTCTAGCAACTTGATCATGACATCGATGTCTTCCTCAGACCCAGGTTTGGCCCTCCATGTCCGTATAGTCGCGTACTAAGACCTACCCTTTTGACTGTCTATGTAGACATCCAAATATTGCTCAAGTCTTTGGTGTATGTCGATCACCAAACCTTCCGGCAATAATATTTCATGGTAAGGGGTCGATCCCTCCTAGCTGTCTTTCAACATCTGGTAATTTACTAATGCGAGTAGGCTCAATGCGAGTCCCTGTTGGCAAATATCTGGATGACATACCTGCGCAGGACTTGATACCCTTTTGTGTTAAATTTGTACAATACTCTCTCCTTCTATTCTAAGAAATGTTGCTGACTCCCATTCGTATGAAGCTTCACGATGTACAGGTGTGTCTCGTGCTAGAGCCCGAAGGCTAAAGCTCAGGACATTTCCATAGTCTGTCTCAGATCATTTGGCGGGGTATTACGCCCCGGAAAATTCTAGAGATGTAAGTGAATTCACGAGTTGTCTTTCCTGCATACTAAATTTTCCGACTTCTAAGATTGATTGGCCTGGTGCCTACATCAATGAGCACGGCAGACTTTTAGTCATGGGTATATTTCGCACATACTTCCTGCGTGTAGAGAATTTCTTCTGGCATATAGTTCCTTCCAATAGTTTTTGGAAGCAGTCAATCGCTGAGCCACGGAACCTGCGACGACTCTATGTTCCATACCTTTCACTGGGTGAAATGCCAAGGGAGAACTTGACATCGGCTTATCAGGCTATCTGCAACTATGTTGGAAAAAACCACGTTCAAATCCCGTATGAGCAAGGTCAGCATTATGTGCCAGGGAGTATATTAACCGTGCGTGGACACACTTTGATTGGTGGAATTCGGGATAGGTCACGGTTGTGTGACTGGAACGTGCGCTGGAGAGGACCACATTGTTCATCTGAACACCCCGAGTACTTCATCTCTTTACCATCTACAGACTGGTTTGTGACGTATTTTATCTTTGGTTTCCATGCTAATTGTTGACTGAAGTGGATCAATAGTCGTGGACCCTCTTGTTTGTCCGCCAGCACCATTCGAGGTATTCAAAGGAAACACGATTCCTATATTATGTGCCGGAATAGTGCCTCATTATTTCGACATTTATCTGCGTTCAGGTGTTCAAATCTCAAACTCGTGGATAGCACAAGCTTCCCACCTCGATACTTCCCTTTGCTCGAGAGGGTACGTAGACGAGGACGGCCTTTATCAAATATGTGAGCATCCATATTTTTGACCAAAAATGGACTGATGTGATGTGCCTATATGGATACATAGATGGGAACTTTACCCTTCACATTGAACCACTGGTCAAGCACGGCGAGCACTTTTGTCTTTGCGACACATTCATGGCAGAGGACCCTCATACACTCTCATTGTTTATACGTCCTCCTGTTGTCGACTACCCAAGCAACAAGGTATCTTCGCCTGTCCTCTCTTGGCTCTGCGACGGAGATTCGGAGATATCATTAGAGGAAGCAGAAAGTTCCTTTGGCTTCAAGCTTATTACTTCATGGGAATCATGGCCGTCGCCATGTTCGTCGCTGTTCACAGCCATACCCGAGTTACATGCTGAATGTGGATTCGATCCGACAAAGGGAGGTACTGATGTATGCGAGCGATATGGATGGCCACTCCTGGAGCTGTTTGACACGTCCAAGTCTATGGAATGTGAAGGTAGGCAGATGCTAGTGCAATGGCCGTCGTCACTGATGAATATGCAACAGAATTGATGACAAGCGACGCTGTATCTGAGTCCTTGGAGCCTGCATCAATGATCATTTCGGATGGTGCGCGACATACTTTGCGTGAAGAGGTACCGCTACCAGGTTCTCCGCAAGGGGACGTCACGTATATGGGCCTGGAGAGAATCGATGCCGATGAGGCGGCAACCAAGTCGAAGATCACTGCTGCCGTGCAGCGCAATATGCATCCCAGATACTCAGAGTTACTCATCGTGGTCATTACTGCTATCAGCACCCTTCTGCTGACATTGATTGTTCAGGTCTACTTATATTAATAATAGACGTATATACAACACACCTCTCTACTCTGTTCATATTTAGTTTATATTGCTTACGACGAGAAATTAAATTTGCCTTTAGAAGATATACAGAACTGATCAATATTTGAAGTGACGGCTCTGTGGCCTCGATACTACAGACAGCAAACTATGGGCATGTACAGCTTAGCAGGAGGACGCCATCTTGGCCAGCTACCCGATATTGTTGTGTGCTATAGGATGAAAGCGCAACTGTCTCCTGCAAGGAAGCGCATTAGTACGTCAGCTCGACCTAGAAATCGTTGGAATGTACCTTCAGCACAGCCATCCAACATACACGGCGCAATGGAATTGTAATCATCAATACTGAATCTTGTCCTATCCCACTCGTACTAGTATAATCATATCTCGGCATGCAGTTTATCGTGATTCTTGAAGAGGTCGGCTGCATGGAGGATCATTCCATCCGAGAAACGTCTCAAAATGAAAATGAAAACGCTTGAGGATATGACCGGAAGTGGATGCTGAGCGTGTCGAGGCTGCGCACAGCTCGGTAAGGTGCAGTAACTATGCCAATCAAAGGTAGGCATGGGCGCGGAAACAAAGACTCAGGACACACCCGCTGCAATTGCATCCGGCGTCGCACAAGACGGTTTATCTATGCGCCGTTATCCAGCATTGTCGTGTAGCCCGTCCATCCGGAAGGTCCAGTGTTCGCATAAAATCCGTTGTTTCCCGTCAATCGCTGGCTTTTTGAGGTGTGCCTGGCACCGTATTCGCGTTGAGGGCACTGATATTGATGGTGAACCGTCCATGAAATTCCGTACTACAGATATCTAGAATACGATATATCAGCATGAGTCCCGAAATGAGGACGCGACGTACGGGACCTCTTCTTCAGCCAAGCTCTCTTCGCAGCTTTCTCGTGCCTTTCCTTGACCGTGAAATCGGGACCCTGCTGTGAGGTCACTGTGCATTGAAACTGTCAGGCAAGGTGCTTCAGCGAGATGGAAGGATGAACTTGCTGTAATGATACACCGGAGAGTCTGAGGACTACGTTCCATCCTTGATATTGCCGGCCCGCATGCACAATCCACGAATATTCGATACCATCATGACGACGTCCGAATAGTGAAGGAACGGCTCCATCGAATAGGTAACATTTGAATAGTTACTACTGTGTTATACGTGAGCCAGAGCATCGAGAATGATATCATCAGAACACCTTGCCTTTCTAGGAATGTAAAAATGGGTTTACCGCCCACTTGCCAGACTGCGGATTACGATCCAGTTGAGTAGCTGGGTGTCTATGTTGTCTCTCGTACGGTTACGCGAGGGGCTAGTGCATGATGACGAACAAAACATTCAGACCGGGGTAGGTATATATATTCTGCAGAGATAGATCAGGATACAAGAGAGTTGTCGTTGATTCAAACTCAAGGCTCACCTATAAGGCAAATGCGGATTCCACTGCCAGTGTACTGATACTCTAGTGCATCGCCGTATATTTAAAAACAAACAGAGGAGATGATCAGCACCGTCTCTCAAAGTAGGCAGTGTCCTTTGAGTCTTTGACAAGCACGACCCGTATCGCTATAATGAACCTGATATCGTTTCTGATGAACGAGCAGGGTCGTAAAGAAAGCGGAAGCTGGAAGTAATGAGAAATCTAAGGACCCAAGAAATGGCGAAGTGCACTCACAGAATTTCTCAACAGATTGAGATTTTGGGTGGCGCGTTATGCTTTCGATCCATCCTGTAAACAATGATGCTCCGCTTTCGAATACTCGGATCATGATCTTTAGCAGGCACATATTCCGTCGACGTATAGCGAGCTCCTTGGTAATTATCGTATGCCCTTCATCGCGTAGACTTTTACGGCGCCATTGTGGGTAGCTAAGCCTGGCGTACAGGCACACGAAGCGACAGTGAGGTGCGAAAGGACAGGTCCGCTTCGTAATCGGCATGTAGTGCTAGGGAGAATACAGTACGAGCCGGTACAGATTTGGGCAAAAAAGCGATGTTGGGGATAACGGGAAACCGGAGGATAGGGAGGAGGGATTGAAGAACAACGGTTTGGAAGATTATCCTTATCTGTAGCGTTCGATTCAGGAGTGCTAGAACTTGAAGAGGTGTCAGGGTCAGTCAAGGGGCGTAGGGTATATAGCGCACCAAAGGTTCCAACTCTAAAAAACAATCGTATGAAATACAAATGCGCGCAAGTTATTTTCTACATCCTATAGTTGGTTAGAGCTTGAACTAAGCAGATACAAAGCGCAAAAACTGACCTTGACCTGTCGCCGGTCACGTCTTCACGGTCACTTTTCCAATGTTGAGTTTTGCGCTCTTGAGGCCAGAGGTGTCGTCTGATGCGTAGCCACCAGCCGTCTTCAGGATGGTAAAAGGTAGTCGAAATTGAGGTGCTGCTAGAGCATGGTGAAACGGAGCCCAGGATGGAGACTGAAATCACGTATAAACGCAAAGGCATCCACGTTCCTACGCGTCTCCCATGGAACATTGATTGAAGCTTGAGATAGCCTGTCTTGTATTTGATACCAAGCCCTGTATTTTCCGTACGAAACACCGAGCTAAATCCTATAGTGTCAGATCCATTTTTTCTGGCAGCCTGGAGGCACGCACCATGTAACCCAAACAGATTATGAGCACAACTCTCGAATAATCATGGTATAAGAGGCGAAGCCACTCTTTCTTCAACATGACCAGAACGAGAAGATGGTGAGCCGCGAGCTGGCGGTCGGCTAGTCGATGTCACGGTTGATTGTGGCCGGTCCATTAGGCCTAGCACTTGAGGACGCATTTTTCCGGGGTGTATGGGGAGTACCGTACATAGTGAGAGGTATCAAGCATCGCGGTCGATTTGGTGGTGGACCGTGGCGGTGATGGTGGTGGTCGAGGATTAAAAATGCCGTGGACAACCACATACTATCTCAGTCTCATCTCTGCGCGTCTTCTGGATGTTCAAAGGCTGACTTTCTGTTTCCCTGTAACTGCATCCGTACATCGACTGATTCTACTTTTGATTGTACACGCATATTTATCCGACATTAGACTATTCCTCGAAAATAATACTCTCAATGGCAACCTCGATTCCACTTCTCAACTTGGCGGGTCATACCAATATTGTTTGCTTCCAAATCGTCAACGAAGGCAAATTAAAAGTCGCTCATGAGTGCCACGAAAAGGCCTGTAACACCATGATCTGCAATGGAGCTCATCAACACGAAGAAGACAGGCAAACGAGACGAGACATACATAAATCTCCACCAAGCAAAAACGTCAACTTAGTAACGAGGGCACCTCAGTATGTCGAGGACAATGAGAGGACAACCCCGCTCACAATCCCGTATGCATCCTCTTCGGAATCCCACACCGCACAGTGAATGCCAGGTTGCCAAAATGTATCGTGGCGGTAGGCTGGGAAGAGAACGACTCTGAAGGACGAGAACGAAGTTGCTTTAGGATAAGACTCTACGGGTGACGGGGGCCTATCAAACGGAACACTTGTTTCGAGGGAAACGAGTATCCCTGTCTAGGGGACTGGCACTTGCTATGCAGCGCGACATTGCGGTCTATGATGGACGAGTGCTCGACAGGGGTAACATGGGATGTTGGGAGACAAGGTCCGATTAGAATCCTTCAGATTGCGGTGGGCAGCGTACAGTTCAACATAACAGTAAAGTTACCAGCTGTGAGATTAGCCAGGTAAGAAAAAACAGCGAACCACCAGTCCCCACCCGACATCCTAAACCCGACGCTTAGCCAACGCGCAAGGATTAGGAGAGAGGCGCGCACCTTTGATATCCCGCATCTTGACACCCTCCTTCCTGCGTCACCTGAAAATCGTGCGAGATTCACATATCCACATCCGACAACTTCCTTCCCTACCGCATCCGTGCTGTATTTAAGCGATGTGAAAGCGCCTGCAGTTGACAATGGTAAGGAATTGGTTGGTTCGTTGGCATGGGGGAGACGGCGGCGCCTCTGGCTTGGATTCTTACTCGGGAGCTGCACAAACGTGCTCAAGACACGTCGTCTGAGGGAGGAGTAAATCTGACGAAAAGTTCAGTCACCGGGGAAAAGAGAAGGGCCAGATCGCGTACCTTGTATTCATCAGCACATCCAATGTCAAGCAGCACGCCATCTTCCCTCGCAGCCTCGCCTGCTTCCAGTCAGGCCTCCCTCTTCAACAGAGTGTATCTATGCAGCGAATCGTCATCATCTCAGTCATCCAGCAGCTTTCAGGGAACTGTAGATTAGTAGGGAGAAAAAGGTACTAGAACGAGGTAGACGTACCCTAACCCGCAAGCGACGGTGACAAGAGATCCATTCGTGTGACGGACGGCCAGTGCTTGGGTTTGGATTCAGACTCGCCCGATCGGCTGAAGACGCGTTATCGTGGGGAGGAGTACCAAATCTGGGGCGAAACTCAGCAAGTAAGAAAAAGGCACGGCCCAAATCAACGTACCTTTATCCATGAGTTCATCCAATATCAACCTGCCCTTCAAATTTCCTCCCATCCTTCTCGTCATAGCTGTTCCTTCTCTGTTGCCAAAACCGGGTCCACGTTACGAATGGTGGTCGTTCCTATCGTCGTCGTCGTCGTCGTCTCGGTGTACACCAGTCGAGTTCCCTAGCCAACAACGATGTGTCAGTATGAAAAAAGGGAGAAGACAGGCACTCACGAGCTACAGACCTCGAAAAAATGGCGCAGTCTCCATCCTCCACCTCTAATATCACAGATCTGCTGCCTGCTCCGTGCTTCCTCCCGTTCTGCTGATCATTGAATGTGTTTCGTGACGCGTAAACACCCTGGACATGATTTGTGACTTCGACGCCGTTGAATCCTGCTATATGGTGGATCCTCCACAAATACATTGGAGATGCGACATGAAGAGAGTCCAGCTGCTGCAGAGGATAAGTCTGGTCCAACAGCAAAGCTCCAGAACGGACCTTGAAGCTTGACCAGTCGCCCTGAGACGTCTTCGCAGTTCCTTCCCCAATGTCGACGTTTGGGCTCTTGAGGCGTCGTCTGATGGGTATTCGCCAGCCGTCTCGAGGATAGTAGGAGGTACTCGACGTTTAGGCGTTACTAGAGCATGGTGAAACGAAGCCCCGTATGAATACTGTGATCACGTACCAATGCGAAATGCATTCACGCTTGTCCCATTGAACTTGACATTGATATCTGGTACACTACAGCGTGTCTTCTAGTCGTTGTCGAGCCCCGTATTTTCCGTACGAAACGTCGAACCAAATCCTACCGAAGCCGTCAGTGTCAGATCCATCTTTCTGTCTAGCTAGAGGCACGCACCATACATTCCAGACAGTGCCGTGGGCCCCACTATCATGGTACAAGACCGGATTGAAAGCCTTCTTCAGCACGGCTAGAACGAGACGACCACGAGTTGCGGATGTCGATGACTAGTGACTAGGTCGAACGACTAATCGAAGTCGAGTCTGGACTGATCCGGGGAGTCTGAACACGATTTTCCTCGATGCACGCAGCGTATCGAACATAGCAAGGATATTGAGCACCACGGTCGATTCAGTGGTGGTGGTCGCGGATCGAAAGTGTCTTAGCACAGCCACCTGTCATTGTTCACCTCCTCGCGTGTTCTGTTCCAAAGGGTGTATTTCCGTCTCCTTTTAACGACACCATTACATCGGCTGGTTATAAGTTTGATTGTACATACACGCGTATCCATCGAACATTAGTAAATTCCCCGAAGATGGTAACCTCGATTCAACCTTCTCAGTTTTGGGCTGCTCGCTTTCCAGTGTCGGGTTTATGCTAATATTACTTCTTTCCGAGTCCATTTCCGTTCTACGAAAGTGGCAGATTGCCCCGATATGTGACACCAACACCCTGAAACGGCCGACATTAACCCAAGGACCCAATGAAAGACAGACGAACGAGACGCACTCCGGTGATGCAAGAATGTGTACCTAACAATAGCGCCTCAGTACGGCGAGGACAACAAGAGGACGACACAACGTACAATCCCGTATATGCCCCTCTGCTTCGGAACGTCACGCCAACGATCCGGGTTGATACGCGCATATCTTCTTGAAAGCTCTCATGAGTCTGCAAACAATGAGTCGAACATGGGCTTACCGGCAGTGGGCGACATGATCTGCACGCCCTTTGAAATGGGTAGCCCATGAAGAAGGTTCCCCGGCTTCATCGTAATCTCCGAGGACATCATGTTGGCTGGCTACTGTGACGAAAAGGCAACGTCTCCTACAGTGCAGCGCATTAGCACCTCAGTCCAAGATACAATAGTATGAACGTACCTTCAGCGCAGCCAGTCAACATATACAACAGAGCGCAATTGTAATTCGCAGGACTGAATCTTGTCTCGCCACCCGTGTAGCCGTTTGGAGGCTACGGTGCACCTTTTCTATTATCCCGAACTAATACTCGAGCTTGATGGACCGTTACATTTCCTGCGCTGTCCTATTTTTTCCAAGGCTGTCACGTACCCCACAGCAAGAAGCCGGCAGTGCCTTAAGGTCCCTGATAAGCACCGAGATATAAATTCTGACCCGGGCTGTACAGATGCCTCGCCCCTTCTTTCTTTCCTCCCCCCATCACCACCATGCCTCGCAATTTCGACATCGACAAATGGATCCAAATCGCAAAGTTCACCACTACCGCGGGTGAAATGGCACCTTTCCCGTATATAAAAGGTGCTGCTGGATGTGTAGCAACAATTCTGGAGGCGATAGAGGTACGTGCTGTCGATCGCTGCTGTATCTTGTGACATTGAAAGGGTTTTAGAAAGCTGGAAAGAACGACGAGGACCTCCGGACGCTGGCAGACAATATCGGGACGACTATGGACATCGTTAAAGAAACGATCGAGGCGCATGGGATTTCCAGCGCGACCCACTTCCAAGCTGTGTGTGCGGACTTTCAGACGTGAGAACATGTGTGCCAATCATCGAGCCTCTACTGATAGAATCTTCTGTGCAGCTATCTTGAGAATTTATTGTCGGACATGAGCAAGACCCAACGTAACCTAGAGGGTAAACGGTTTAAACGCTTCCTGAAGGCCCTAAAGGCAAGGAAGGTTGCGGATAGTATCAACGACTACAAGCAACGGATGAACAATATCAAATCAGATTACTCTGTAGGCACTGGCCCTTGTACCTATAGATCTACATCTGACTCACCGACATTCCGAAGCTTCGTGTTATTACAGACTCGCGACTCGAGATGCCCGAGATGCGAGATGATTTGAGCACCAGAATCACTGAGGCTGCAGAGACATCACGATTACGGGTCACGTCCACTGTCGAGTCGCGATCTGATCATATCGTAGGCGAGATACACAGTCTGCAAGAGGTTCAAAGGGAAGTTAAGGAACATACAACGCAGATCTGGGCAAAGCTTCAGGATAAGAAGGGATACTACAAAGGAATGGTAAGGCATCTTGGTATCCTTCACAGTGCAGTTACATGACATGTTGGCAGGTTCAGGATCTTGCTTTCGGTGACATTGAACTGATAGAGCGGATCCCCCCGGCTTGTTCAGCTTGTCATTACGAGTCCATTCATGGTGCCCTGTCAACTTGGTCTCATACTTGCCCAGCCTTTTGTGGTTACCAGGATGGCTATTGTGCTGTCGAGCAGAGTAATAAAATCAAGATTATCCACATGTACCAACCATCTATCAATAATGGAAGGGATGCAATGAAAGTGAGTGTTTGAACTTATCCTATGGTATTGGCTATGTCTACATGCTTTCTGTTTTAGCAACTTGATAACAATATCAATATCTTCACCAAGTCAAAGTTTGCCTTCCTTCTCTGTATCATTGACTAAAAAAATCACCTCATACTTGCAACTGTCTACATAGGCATGAAAACATTGCTCAAGTCTATGGTGTGTGTAGATCACCTATGTTTCCAGTGATCATATTTCATGGTTGAGCTCCTGGTCCTTCCTTTCTTTGATCTGCATTAACTTACTCACATGAGTAGGCACAAAGCAAACTCCTATTGAGGAATACCTGTATAATCTGCCTAAAAAGGAGCTTGTACAGTTCTATATACAATTTGTAAAGGGTCTTTTTTATTCAAGTCTTGAGTAATATGGCTAACCTCCTTTTGTACACAGATCCATGATAGAGAGGTATGTCTCATTGCAGGCCTGGAGGCTGAAGCTGAATTGATATCCCTAAGTTGGTCTCAAATCATTTGAAAACATCTTACCCACCTGACACTGTGACCTGGGATGAGGAAGCAAAGGTTAGTGCAATTCATGAATGTTTTTTCTGCATATTAATATTATTTCCAGCCAAATGACACCTACATCAATGAGCACAATAAACTTGTCATAGCGAGTATATGTCATGAGTATTATCTAGGGCCTGACTGGTACCCCATTGAATACCTTGGTATTATGAAGGAGGACCAGTATGGCATACCCCACTTTGGAGATTGTCATCCAAATACTCTTTATGGTGATTCCATGTCAGGTTTGAAAAAGGCTCATATAATGGGTGTTTACACCATTATTTTCTTCTGTTTTTGGACAAAGAATGAAGTTCCACATCAAGTAGTTCAGCAGCAACTTCAGCCTTATGCACCAGGTAGTGTATTAATCTTACCTGGACAGACTTTGATTGGGAGAGTCTGGAATATGTCAGGCATCTGGCTGGCAAACTGGAACCATGAATTACACAATCAGTTTCCTAGGTTTGTCACTATGATGATGTCAACTTCTTGCTGTCCTAGCTAATGGTTGACTGCAGGAGATCAATCACTCTGGGTTCTCATTCAACAGAAGGCAGCACTGTCCCTTTAGTACATGCTGGGTTAGTACATTATGGTTTTAAGATCTTTCTGGCACAAGGCCCTGCCTACACATGGATAGCACAGGCCTCCCAGCTATATTCTTATCTTCACTCTGGAGGTCAGGTCAATGACTATGATTATCTATATATGACAGGTGGGTATCTGCTGACCTTAAAACAGTCAACTAATATATATATCTAGATGGGTACTGGGATATTAATGTTGAACCAAAGGATAGACAAGACTCCTTTCATCTTTGCGATACATTTATGGTGGAAGACCCTCATATGCTCTCCTTGTTTATACACCCTCCCATTGTTAATCATCAGACCAGCAAGATGTCCCCACCTGTCCTCTCTTGGCTCTATGGTGTGGACTCACAGTTGGAGATGTCACTGGAGGAGGTGGAGGAATTTTTTGACATCAAGCTTACAATTTCATGGATATTAAGACCATTACCAAGTTCATCAATGCTTACAGCAATACCAGAGTTGAATGCATTATATGGATTTGATCCTGCACAAGGGGGTACCGATGTATGTGAGCATTATGGGTTACCAATCCTGGAGATTTTCAAGACACCTGAATTCATGGAAGGTGAGTAGATATGAGTGCAGTGGATGTCATCCTGATGGAATGTAACAGAATCAATGATGATTTGTGCTGCAAATGAGGCCTCAGACCCTATGTCGATCATATTGGATGGTGCACATCAGATCTTGCATGATGAGGGGGGCTCTCCACAGGAAAATATCATGGGACTCATGGAAGATACCATTGAGGGAGTTGAGGAAGGCTGCACCAACAAGGTGCCAACAAATGCTGAGATCACTACTGTCTTGCAGTGCAATATACCATCCAGATACCGAGAGTTATGCATTGTGGTCATTACTTTCATCAGCACTCTTCTATTATCCCTTGTTGTTCAGGCCTGCTTACAATAGACTGGTATATATGTTATCTCGATACTTTTTATTTTGTTCAGAGCAAGTTCAGAGCGAACAATCGAACTTCCGATTGATGTAGCGATGGCATTAGCTTGTAAATAGCATAGCACAGTGCACACATATCTCTATTCAGCCAAGGTGCGTGTCCTGTACTTCTCTCATAGCTTCCAAAAACGAACAGATGATTCCATATACTACCATATTTATTCCACATCACTCATTCCTCAAAGCCAGCGTAACCCTCAACGGCAACCTAGATCCCCTCTCGACCTCGCCTGCTGATGTCGGCGTCATAGCAAAACACGACTCTCTCCGGATCCTATCAGGTCCGTGTCCCTCGACGAAAGCGAATTCGAACTTGCTAATGATCGCCACGATCACAACTTGCAATTCCATCACTCTGGAATGGCCACATTAGCACAGGCCTAATGAAAGATAGACGAGACGTACGCAAATCTCCAACCGATACAGGAACGCGGTCCACCAGAGAACGTGAACCTGACGAAGACGCTTCAGTGCAATGAGAACGACGCAATGATACGTCCACTTACAATCCCGCATATACTCCCAGTGCTACCTTCTGCTTCTGCGACTCACGCAGCCAACGATCCGGGTTAAATATATCCGCGTCCTCTCCGAACATCTCTTTGTTTCTGCAATACGATAAATTAACTTCGAGCTCCTCGGTAAAATGGACAGTCACCAACCGATTATAGGCAGCAACCGACGACATGATCTGCACGCCCTTAGGGACGGGCAACTCATGAAGCACCTTCCCCGACGTCGTCGTAATTGGAGAGCTCAGCGGGAGAACATCATCTTGGCCAGCTACCCTGAAGATGTTGTACGCCACAGGATGGAAACGCAACGTCTCCTACGATGTTACGTGCATTAACACCTTGGTTCAAACCACAAGACAATTGAACGTACCTTCAGCACTGCCAGCATATACGGCATGGAGTCGAAATCCGCAAGACCGAACCTCGTCTCACCTCGGTCACGTAGTCGCGCTTTGGCTGAATGTATCTCTGCGCGCAGTTTGTCCTGTATCTTAGTATTCTTGCAGAGCTCCGTCAGCATGAAAGCGATCGTGTTGGACGTAGTTTCGTGGCCGGCAAGGATGACGACACTACCACAAAGTCAACCCTCAGCTGAGGCAGTAAAACACGTCGCGGTGCTCACTTGACTTCCGCAAGGAGCTCATCTAGCTTGAGCTGAGCTTTCGGATCCGAAGAGTTGTGGGCTTTGACTGCCAAGGGTACATCAGAGGCAGTAAGAGTATTACATAAGTGAAACGCACTGAGCAAACTCATCAGGTCCCGGTTCCCCTTTCCCGAGAGCGCGTCCTTGCTCTTCTCTGCAATGAGTTGCTTCGAAAGCTCCGTCGAAAGATCTTTTGTCGTCGCAGCGTGTGCCATCCTTCCAGCAGGGAAGTGATTCAGAATGAACGAGACGACACAGGATGGAAGATAGTCCATGATAGTCATATAGAGGACGCCGAAGTTTGATGGGATGCCGAACACATCGAAGCTGCAGTATATCATCAATCTAGCTGACGCCAAGGCTAAACAATGAGGAGACGTACAAGACGTTGCTGTATGCCTTGACTAATGGGCTATTGGGTTCATCAAGAGCGTTGAATTGATAGTCAAAAGTAGCTGTTCCGACACGAGGTAAGAATGGACTCGCAGACAGAGATGACTCAATACACCACACCTTCTCCAATTGCATCCAGCGTCGCACGGGACAACCAGTTCGTAACCTCGATGACAGTCGACTGGCCATTATCATCCGCGATGAGGTCTATCCACTTTTGAACCATCTACCGATGTTCGGCATCAGTAGCCGGGCCCTGAAATGCAAGCGCTGAAAGTACCTTCTCCGCGCAATATGAAAAGATAGGAATGTACGACTTGGCTTCCGGGAATCCAAAGGCTGGATTCATGACTTTGCGCTGCCGGACGTGATCCTGGCCTACAAGGAAGATCAGCTAGTTCTCATACGCACTAGCTTTGTACGCACCATCGACATTACCCAGTCCTCGTCCAAACATCATCCCAGATATTTGCCGACGGGATTGCGGCTTGGGAAAGGCGTAGCTCGAAGTGTGATACACGTACTGTATTGCTTTGGGATCGGATATCAAAAGGCGGTCCTCCTACGCATACATATTATTCAGAACAAGAAGTCGGCGCAGACAACTGGCACTTACCCCAAGAGGAGCCCGTACTCTGACCACATCTCCGTACATTTTCTGCCATTTGAAGTCTACCTGAAGAGAGCATGAGAGACCCGAGACACAGCGATAAAGAACTGCCCTACCTCTCCGGCTTGCGCTTGGAGGAGCTCGGTTATATTGCCTGGAGAGTCAAGATCAGTTTCGAGCGCATATACAAGAATCACCGATAATCGCACCAAGCAAGAACGACTTGGACTCGGGTCCTGGGATATCTGAGATAGACACCCGCGTTAAACGTTTGTAGAGCGCGTATATCAAAGTTAGGGCGACGAGGAGAAGAGGAAGGGCATCAATGATAGGCATAATGGTCCGTTGGGGGATTCGACAAGCCGTCAAACCGATCCTGATTCGTATTTTATAGAGGACCCGGTTCTCCGCTGCATCACGGAAAAGAAGCACGTCGATGCGTTATGACGCCTGGTGGATTATTCGAAATGACATGAGTGCGTTTCGATGGAAGGTCCGCAGCAGATTTCTTCATTGCAAACGAAATTGACAATGGCTGTGATTTCGAATTGCGACCAGTGGCTCGAGGTGTCGGTCGTAAAAAGTAGCGTAAAACCCCTGACCGCGGAATTAAGGTTCACTGGTTGACAAAATCCTCAGGGAAGCTCTCGGCTACGAAGAATAAAATGCTTTCGATTGCTCTTATGTATAGAAATTTCGTCATTCACGGGGCCGATATAACATCTTGCGTTGGCACAATGAGTAAAGAAACATATTTGGATGAAGGTTAGTCACTCACTCACTATCGTCCCCGTATACCACAGAGAAACGTACTTCAAGCGTAACACAGCTCCATACGAGCATCGTAAGACGCGATGTGGTTCCGTAAATAGTGTTGGATGGGTAGAATATAGCAGGTCGGCCATGATTGTGAAGATTTTGCGCCGAAAAAGACACGCGTTGCATTATATCCAACAGATGTTCATTGTCTCCCGTACCCTTCTGCAGCTCTTTAACTGGTGAGACAGGGAAAGAAACGTGCGACGCCAGCGGATCTGTCATATGAAGTTGCATAATGCAGAAGGCGACACGTGATAATGACACTTCTAGGAAGCGGCGGCGACGTGGGGAGTAACCAAACTGACTCTTTAACATGCCGCAAGACAGTCGTATATCTATACGCGATGGTCCGCATAGCCCGCCCTCAGCTAGAATTAGTGCTGCGCGTAAGACCTGACGGCGTACTCATAACCTTAGCAGCTTCTCTCCGGCCATTGGTCCTCTTAATACACAGTGGAGACATGTATCCAGGATGTCCTTCCTCAAACGAGCGTCAGATATCTGCAACGCCGCGCATCAGCACATATACACAAGGCCCGGAAACCAGGAGGATAGACGTACTATTTCATTGCAGAATATCTTGTCCCGCGTAGCTCTCTTGACTCTGAATGCAAGTTCTATTGGCTTTGCAAAACTGGATCCTAGTAAACGGTGGCTGCAGGGATCTATGTGCCTTGACAACGTTTCTTGAGTCTTCAAGCCTCACCGGTCGGGTGTATATTGGGGTCACCTTCGAGATCAAGTAGTGATATAACGAGATGCTGTTGTGAGGATTCTGGTCGCAGAAAAGACGCATATAGGCAATAGTCAATGACTGCTTCTGTCGGGAGCAAGAACGCATAAAGCCTTCTGTAGGGAAGATTGCCACTAAGTACTAACGAAGGAAGATTGAATGATAGAAACGTACCAAGCGTCGGCTCCCTCCGACACGCCCTTCGGTCCTAACAGGCATTCGTTGTATGATCGTCTGCAAGATAAGATGGCGCGGTGCTGAATGCGAACGATTGAACTGAGAAGGAGGACACGACAGGCTGCCAACAAAGAAAATACGCGTGATACTTGGTCGCATATGTGGGTATATGCGCTCCTATACCATGAAATGAGTGAGAAAAAATGGCTGCGTGGTAGCTGGGAGTCAAAGTACACTTTTCAGGCCGCAGTACGTTTGAGCGAGTTAGAAGGGTCAGCAGGCGTAGCAGAATCTTGGGGTCCTTCTTGCTCGATACTTCCAGCTAGTACAACATATCAATTCACTTATTTCCTCCTCAAGGAAAGCCAGCATATAGATGCGCACCACGAGCATATCGACAATTCATCCTCACTGCAACAGCTCCGGAGGCACAGCGGCTGCCTGGAAAAGTCATCACAGAGGCCGCTGAGAAACCCAAGGCCAGATGTTAACCTTTCCTTGCGACAACTGTACGCTGTATTGCATGGGCGAGACTGAAGCCAATATCAGAACGCGACCGAAAAAAAATGAGAACGACGACGCACCAACGTCAATACAACATTTTCAGGTCGACAAAGAGGGAAATTTTTCCAGCCTTCCTCGTCGTCAGTAGGCAAGCAAGCGAGACGTAAACTTCGCGGAAATGGCTAAGGACGTGGTGGTAGGAAGAGAAAGGCTCCGAGTAGGGCATTCGGCGAATTGCTATTTTGGGACCTGTCATCGAACCGTGGTCGGCAACGCGCCTGCCACCTTTCCTGCCGTTCAACAGTGCAGTAATTCAATGGAATTCCATATCCCTCGCAAATACCTCGAGAATCAGCTGATAAAGGAGAAAAATCGGAACTGATCTGGGAGAGGACAATGGGGTGTTTATAGCGGGTTGGAGGGAATCACTAGGCGTATGTAAGGATTGATTTTGGGACACTCCCTGGATATTGGAATCTCGAGTTTTGCCGGCAAGCAACCCCGACTCGTTTTTATCCTGCGCTGAATGCTGCTCACTACCAATTTTAGCGATACAATCTGAGCATCTGAGGCTGTTGAGGCTGTCGACCAGTCGCCGGCGGTCACATTTAATGCACTTTCTAGTATACCGTCAAGAGACAAAGCAGGTCTGAGGTCCGTTTTCACCACCGGCTGAGATTGTATGCATGAAAGATAGTATGATTCAGGAATATGTTATGTTCCGCTTGATATTTGGAAGAAAAACGATATCAATCTGAATATGCGTTATAGCTTGTGCTTGGCTGTATCAGAATTTCTCGTCCGGCGTTCCCATTCCTTCTGCGCCGCAATTCGAAGAGTGGATTTCACGATTTTCCCCGAAGGTGTATGCACTGTCATAGCAGTTCTCGAATCAATACACGCCCCGCGATAGAAAGATAATCGAAAACTCACCAAACTCGCCATCCTGCACCATTACCATGACAGGAACGGCGAATTTAGGTAACCTGGGAATCAATACCATGTTATTGCCATCGAGGAGGAATGATGGGAGAACTTACAACTTCTTCACAAGGGACAAGAGCTTTGCCTCCTTCACCTTTCCACGCCACGATGGTTTAACTGTAACAACAGCGGCCACGAGTTCACCCAGACGCTTATCGGGTACGCCGACCGCCGCCGCCTCCAATACACCTGGTTCAGTATGTAGTGCGCTCTCAATCGAGACACAATCCTGCAGCATCTCCTTGTTAACAGCGGATGGAAATTAGAAAAGATATGCTTACCACGTTCTCTCCTCCGCGGATGATGATATCTTTTATTCTCCCTTTAATAAATAAAAATCCCTCGGTGTCTCGATATCCTAAATCGCCTGTCATGAGCCAGCCATCTTGTGTCAGCGCCTAGATCCAATTGTTGGTAATGCAATGGCAGCTGAGACGTAAACCTTCACCTTCTCGGTGGCCGCTACCGAGATCATCATTTATTAGCCATACAAGTGATGCGACGCGAGGATACATACCTCGATCGCCGTAATATCTCTTCATGATGCCGGGACCACGAAGCCATACCTCTCCAACTTCACCTGGCGCAGCCTCGACATCTTTCTTCATGAGAATGCACTCTGTGACGGGAGGTGGTATTCCGCTAGTCCAAATTATATCAAGACAAACTCGACGATGAAAGATACAAAGACGAGCCTGCTTTCTGGCCGAGCTAAATAGTCTTCCCCAGCTGCAGTAGTATTCATTGAGTAATAAAAATAGCATAGGCATACGACACTCACCAAGACCGATAGCTGTCGAATTTGTTTCAGTGAGTCCATAAGCATTCGCCCTGAGAGTGTATTAGAATGCCTGTACGACCAGAACTCTAACATAAACCTACATGATGGTGGAAGGAAAGGTTTCCTTAGACCTGACAACAAGAGACCCAGCCACAGGCGCCCCGCCTACGGTGATACTCTCCATAGGGAATCCGGCCAGATCATTCTCTAAATCAGTTAGCATGAATGGGATACTAGAAGACGACGATCAAAGAGAGACGACGGAAGATTATAATTGATCGAACCCGGCGAGAGTCCTGACGTTCTCTTCCCTACACAACCTAATGGCACGACCTACGTCAATCAAGCTGGAACACAATGAACGCGTAGAGTCTACCTTGCCGCTATAAAGAGGAAATCAGCTTCCGAGCACATATGTGAGAGTGAAAAACGCACCTTCTGGCACGTCCCATTTTCTCAGTAAGACAAGTTTGTAACCGTGCATTGTGGCGTTTAACTGAGAACATGTCAAATATGGTCTCCCATGAAAGCGTACCACCTCACCGTTACCGCTGTACCCGTGACATGGAAGAGCGGGGTTGATAGCAGAGCACCTTTCTGAGGACCCGCATCAGGCGGTGGAGGGAAAGGCTCTCCTCGCCGAAGAACATCTCGACCGGCGATAAACGCGTTCTGAATTATATCAATGAGTACCGGCACATTGCCCTGACGTAAAGAACAAGACTAACTGTGAAAAGAATAGTCAAGAAAGCTCGCTGGGAGCTCAGTACGCCTTCTACAAAAATAAAAACAAATTAACGAAGACACCAGTGCAAAGGATCCAGTGCTTTACTCGGAAGTCCAGTAGTCCCAGATGTGAAAACAAGAGTAGCATCGTCCTCCGGGGTTATTAGAGGATCGTCTAGAACGGTTTCAGGGTTTGCCAATGAGCGAGAGAAAATTGTTCCAAAATTATCCATGCCCTTCCAGAGGCCTTTGCCCTCGTGCTCTTCCATGACAATGCAACCTGATGCACCTGCCATATCTTTGAGACCGTCGACAATGGGCTCGATAACGTTCGCTCGTTCAGGATCAAGAAGAATGAGCTTGCATTTTGTCAGCGCGATGCAGTGTTGAAGCGGTTCGAGTGGAAGCCATCTATACCGAAGGTCGGAAACTCAGACTTTACCAAGAGAAAGAGGAGAAGAAAAGGCGCACGCGTTGACAAGGGAGGTAACCGCACCCAGTAGATCTATGTAGTTATTAATGAAAGATAGAAGATATTGAAAGATAATTGAGCGTACGACAGGCCCAGAATGCGACGTAATAAGCAGGGAAGTTCCTCGAGCAGATGACGACCCGGTCACCTATAAACGCTGGCGGTAAGTAAAGATCCTTCTACTATGACAGCAACACTCACCCTTTCTGACACCGTAAACTTCCCTAAAGACCGCAGCACAGTGTACCGACCTCTCGAACATCTCCCGGAACGTGAACCTCTGATTCTCGTACACGACATAGATCTTGTCTGCATGCTGCTTTGTCGCGTGAAGCCACAATGCGCGAGCGGACGGCCACAGATTTTTAAACACGCGTAGAAGACGGTCCTCGACTACCTAGAAATGCTGCATCAGGGTATGAAAAATCATAACGAAGATTAAGCTCAGTTACGCGTGTTTCGACTTCTAGCAGACTTCCTGGTGCAGTAAGGATTTTGTCGGCTGCGAATCAGATATTATCATGGAATTTGAAATTCAAAAAGACGACGATGTGAATACCTTCATCCATCGTATATCGTGGTCCTGACATGGTGGGGATGAGAGAAGATGCAAAGCTGCGGTTACCCCGCTCCGGTTTTGATCATGAGAGCCGGCTATCGAATGAGCCGAAGGGAAAAATCAGACGATATTCGAAGCATCTTGCTTATGGCAGGTTCCAAGCAGGGCGGCGATGATAAAGGTGGCTCGTGAGCTTTTTGATGAGGTAAGAAAGAAAGGATAACAAGACAATTAAACGCGGTGGCAGATATGAGCTATGGCACTATCAGTCAGATAAATGGATCAGTTCAAATTGGTGGGAATTACTACTATCGCGGACTGTGAACCTTTAGGATGCGCTCAGGAAGCAGTAGTCAGGGACGCTAGAGGCGATTGACGGTACCGAATGATTCGTGAGAGATATTTACGAGGGTCGACTGGGTGTGTATTATAGGATATGAATCCGATGCGCAGTTAGCTTGGCAGTACTATGGAGGATGCACGCCTTGAGAAAGAGATGGTGGTTCGAGTTGAGAGCGGTGATGCCTAAATCGGGATTGGACGCGTCACAGCCACCGACGGCCCGCAAGGTGACCGGGCGTGCCTTCTTTTTTCCACACACCAGCCGACGGCCGTTTCCTTATTGAGCCACCAACACGACGTTTTTACGTCTCCTCTGGGCCTTCATTAACTTTCTCATCGTGAGGTTTCGCTACATTTTTCTTATGTCATGGCTACTCCGAGTCGTTCCTTCAGTCACCCTGCTTGCTGCTCCCAGAGCTCTAAGTATTCACTGGTTGGTACAATTACTATTCGTCTGGATATACCCGCATAACCATTGTCTTTGCAACAGTTTGGACACATATTTCCAACGATCAAGTCTTTTGTTATTTCCATCAAGCGCAAAACTTCAATCTTGGACTGAGCGGCGTGCGCTTGTGATCTGATTGCCGGATGTACTTAGTCTTGCCGGACTACAGTTGCCGGAGCGCCCTCATTGTGGGGACAGAAGTCAAAGGTCCTCGTCTTGTCTTCCAGGATCACTGGCCACTCCCATCCTTCCTGGAGATGTCATGCTCAGACCGCCTATCACGACAGTACCGATTTCGCTACTATGGGAATATCTTCAGTCCTGGCTCTGTCGGCTGGTGAAGCGGTTGCGTATCCTGTCCAAATTACAGAACAGAGACGCTAGGTTTCTTCCTGCCCTGTGCGATCCTACCGAAAACAATTTTATCTCGTGGACACGAACCTAGATAAGTTGATGGAGTTGTAAATAATACATCTATCAGGGCGAAATTAGGGCAAACCCGAACCACATTTCAATTGGCTGCCACGTGTATCGCGAAAATCAATCATCATCGAGGTCCTATCCCGAGTCAAGATAACGGCGTTGATCAACCCCGGAACTGCCGTGAGTCATTTTGTGCCCCATTCCGTTTCCGATTCTCACTAGTCCTCAGTTGATCATCCAGACGTGAAATGACCGGCTATTAGCTCAGCGCCCTGTCATTCCGACTCATTCTTCCAAGCTGAAACCAAGACACCCGACATTAATCAATCATTGCGCGACCACAAGCTTGTGGGTAAAACTCGGTTTTTCATCTGTAAATATATTCACCCGCCAGTGGCGGTAGGGCTGGATTCCAGGAACGTAGCGGACCAACAAGGTACAACCGACTATCGCAACTCACGCTTCTACATGCCCAAAAAAAGACCGCTTGATCGAATCAGGAGGCTTCAGTCTCCCGTGCTGTGATAGCTCACCGTTCCAATCATAGCACTCTTGCCGCTCTCTAACAGTCCGGAACCCCCTTCACCATTTATCCACGTCAGAGGAGTCAATGCTATTCTTCACTGATCTCGCACACACGCCTCCCTAGTCATTCCACGACTGCATTCTGTATTCCGTTCAAGTTGTCAGCTCTGCCAAAAATATGCACGCTTCTCTTCAGGAACCTTTCACTTCCATGCCCATCGTTCGTCATGTTCCGAAATGCTATGGCTCACTCCGTTGATGAACTTAAAACCCTCCCTAGGAGTTCCAGAACAGCACGGGACCGGGCTCGGGGGCATCTATATAATGACAAGCCCCACTCGAAAGTGTAGAGGAGCGAAGCACAATGCAGGACCTCCCCGTGGATCTTGCGTCTCTTGTGGGTCTTTGGTGCACGACGGTCCTATATGGTTCGTTCTTATCGCTCAAAGTAGAATGTTGCTCACCATTGTCCCAGGTATCCAGTGAGTCCTCCCGTCTACTTCAGATACTAGCGAGGCCATAATTCCGACTATGACTCAGTATAGTTCTATATCTAAGCTGTGTCAGCCTGCTTACCAGGCGTAGGTGGTACGTACCCTGATCTTCGTTGATTTTGGGGAACCTCACCTTACTAAATTTATCCACTTCTAGGATCTTACTCGGCAGCGCGACTGTCCAGTTTGTCATCTCAACCGTCCATATTGCGGCGGGCCTGCGTTCGCTGATAGAAGCTTTTATCTGGCTCAAGGATCCCAACGGGTCCACAGAGTACTGGAATAATCAGACTCGGTTCGTCAATGTCCTTCAAGAATCAGCTACCATCACGAATGTGCGTCGTGTCCGAATTGATGTCCGAGCCTTGTTATCCTGACTGTTATCGCCGGTTTAGTGTATCGTCGGCGACGTGGTGCTGCTCTGGCGATTATACGTGATTTGGGATAAGAGCTTGATTGTGTCTCTCTTTCCCGTATGTGATATTTTCACGCATATGATTTACCTCATGAGGCTGGGCTAATTGTATTTCCAGGCTCTCATGGTTCTAGCCTTTGGTGGTATGGAACATTCCTATTCTTTCGCTTTAAATTTTTCTCACTCCCGCGACTTTCAGTATGTGGATACATCACTATATACCATCTATCCAGCCTCATCGCCTTCAATCCCGAATCCGTGCACACTTTATATCGATGGCTCCAGGCTTCCTGGTCGTTGTCCTTGGCGACGCAAATTTGCGTCACGGGTCTGATAGTGGCGCGTATTTGGTGGATGACGCGAAGAACAGGATCCTGGCAACTAAGTCGAAAGTCTCAACCCTACATGGACGTTATTTGGATGATTGTCGAGTCTGGTGCAATATCCGCTTTCACATCTACGCTGTTTCTCGTTTTCTTCAATCTCAAGCCGCAGATTAGCATTATTTTAGGGGATTCGCTCGGACAGATCAGCGTATGTCTATTTCTTTGCTGTCCGAAATTACGTTGACCTTTATCTCGACAGGCTATTGCACCGGCACTAATCATCTTCCGCGTGGGGCTGGGTGCCAAAGTGAAGACCGACACTTTGGATTCGTCGTATGAGCTTCACACACGAACCGCGCTACACGTCACAGTGGAGCATTCTGTTTTCTCGGATCAGAGCTATTCAAAGACTGAGAATCAGTCAGCGGAAAACCCATCCTGGCAATACAGAGCATAGCAAAGATAACGAAGCATCTCATTTTTGTACAGTGTTTTTCTCTCTCTTGTTCCATCGTCCTCGTTCCGGAACCGCACGAAGGATATCACATCTGTCATTCCAATTAATATACCCACAGTGCTATACTTTGATGGAAGTGTATGAGTACGTTGTCTTTATGTGAGAATATTTGTAGCATTCTTATGATTTATATATACGGTCGCACACAGGTATTGAGCTACCACCGAAATAACCGTCGAAGCATCACATCTTGTAACCTGCGATGTTATAACCTGCGTTCGTCCTGTCAGTTAGAACCACGCTAGTCAGCCAGACTACTGTCTTCGAGTTCCCCACTCGGATTAGCCCGCCCTCGAAAATTTGTTATCCTACCATCTCAGTCATCTCTCCAACACTGTCCTAGAAATCAGTGATTTATTCGTGCTTCTTTTCAAATCTCGGTAGACGCTGAAGTTATGCGTCGATTCCCAAAATGTCCTCCATTCTGTTCATACGTTAAGTGATCACAGACTTCTCATGGCTGGCTACACGAGGCTGGTCTGGTTTCCGACATACGCTCCTGCCAAGGTTCCATGGTAAGATTCGCACCGCGTTACATCCAGTATTGTAGATTTAACCGCGATTTAACCCGCTTGGTTGCACGTACAGCTACGCTTACCTTGTAGTTGTATCAAGCGTTGTGTACGAGTGATAATCGATGTTAAGGAGTCCAATGCAAGAAACAGTTATGTCCCGATATAAATATTCAGGGAACATCGCACATAAAATTAGGCTATCCACGGGCACTCTCCCACTGTCAGTTCTCTATTCCTTTTCTTATAAATCACCCTCAGCGCTCCTATACAAATCGCGCCTGCGAACAGTACCGCACCGCTTGTAAAATGACCAGTCGGGTACGCCGGAGCTTCAACTGGCTTGTATATGAACATGCCTGCAACAAATAAATGGCTATCAAACCAGGGGGGGGGGTGCTGAGAGGCGTACCAATTCTCTCCTCAAACGTCGCAAAAGCCACATTCATTGGAATAGCAAGCGTAGTTGCATTCGTATCCCTCAGATTCCCCGTAAACTAAGTCAGAAACGATGGATAAGATGCATAGATGAAGGTTGTCCCCAAGCAGAGCATGGCGTAGCGAAATTTGAGGGCCGTTGCCGATAGGACTCCTGATGATTTATTCTTCACTTTTATTCAAAGAGACAGAGAATTGAACCTGCCTTGAACGATAAATGTCATCCCTGCGAAAGCCACTGATACCATTGACCATGTAGACCACATTCGGTACCTGTCTGCCACCCACGACGTCGTCACCGTGATAAAGGACGCAAGGGCAAAAGGCGGGACAGTGAATAACTGGGCATCCCGCCCCTCATACCCCATCCCGTCAGCAATCGTCGGCGAAAAGACAACGACACTTGTCATCGTGACGGAGACAAGAATAGAGACAAGGTAGTGCAAATAAAGCCTCCAGTCTCCCAGGGTGGATTTGCCCCCCCGCCATGTGACGGTGATATGTCCCAATGACTCGGACGTCTCCTGCGTCATGCGCAGCATAGCCAGAGCGCGATGATCTGGGGATAACCACCCTGCTTTCTCTGGATAGGAGGGTAAGAAGAGATAAAACGACTGTCGCGAGTAAACATGACGGTGCGCCCTCGATGATGAATAACCATCTCCAAGCTTCGAGACCCCGGTCCCTGTCCAAAGATCCAATAGCATACGCGATGCCTCCCCCAAATGCGCTACCGAGGGGTCCAGCTGCCATGATCAATGATAGACGTAGACCCCCGTTCTCGAAGTAGCTGCCGAAGAATTGAATCTCAGGCGTAGATGGCAGGGTCATAGAACGTACATTGTGAAAGTGTATATCATACCAGGGATGAGACCTAGGATCAGTCCGTGTAATGATTACGATACCTTACGAGGTCCTTTGACCTGATAGCTACACACGCCAAGGGGTGTATTGAGTGAGGGAGAGTCAAAGATACAAGCAAGTAAGGTAGACGTAGGTGAAAGTAAGTGATTAAGATGCGAAAGTCCGAATACGGAAGGATAACGGGCGCTGCTAATGATGTAAGTAAATAATAGTACATATGTAAGTCCAGATCCCTTACAGTCCGAGTCCATGACGTGCTTCTTACAAGGAATGTTCCGCACTCACCTGCCTGGAACACACCCAGTAGGAATCGTAGACCAAGCAATCTGCTGTAGCTCTGAGATATGGCCATGATCATTTCCGTAGCTCCCCATCCAAACATGATAAATGGAAGCCAGCGTCGCGGAGGTAGTTAGACGGAATGGCGAACAGCGCACATGAGACTGTGCTATTGATCACTGCAAGGGAAAACAGGTTATCCGTCATTTTGAGGACCTGGAGAAGCGAGTCGCCGGTGTCAGCGTTGAGGATTCTGACGTTTCCCTAGTAGTAAGATGAGGCTTTCTCGATTTATCGGTGTGATATTGAATACTTACAGTGCAGTGGCTCCAGCGAAGAAACAAAGCGTGTACATCAATATAAAGCCTGGGATGATTCGAAGGTCGAGGCGCCTGAGTAACCTGGCGGGAGCAAGAATCAGTTGATATCTGGTGGATAACAAAGATACCAGAGCCACCTCTTCTCGGCAGCTGAAGAGAAGTCGTCTTCGGCATGGACAATCCCAGCTTCACCGTCCTTCTTGTCATCCAGAAGGATTGGACAAGCAGACGCATCGTTAATCTCATACAGGTCTTACCTCTCATACGATTCTATGAATAACGAAGTATATTTAAATGCCTGATTTCTTTCCACATACCTGCAGCATTGCAAAGCTAGCTGTCGACCCAAAGGTGCGTGAAATATCAGTAGCTGTATCGCGTCATTTACACGAGTATCAGAGACGAAACAGAGAAATCAATGCAGATCCGCTGAGAAACCCCGCGGGGATAAGTGATGGCCTGCTCATGAAGTATTTCAAGAAGGACAGGATTGAATGGGGATTTTGCGACCGATTTTTATATGCGCCGGAGCAGCAAAGACGGTTGTTACGATTGATACGTAACTTACAGAGCAATGAAGGGCAGGAGCGGCAGTTGTCGGGTCTCCGGTTCGTTCCTATGGTAAGGAGAAGCTTGAGAGAAACGGCAGGTTCGTCCCTTTGTCGAAATATTGATGACAGAGCGTGAATTGCATCAGAGAATCACAGACAGCCATGCCGTAGATTGGTCAGCGTCCCCTTTCGGAAAGTCGATTAATTAATTTATAATGTAATTTACTGAAATATTTCTTGTGGCGACCTTCCCTGAACTTCGAATACACCCTTGATTTTGTCCCAAGAAAATAAGGGCTTGATGTAAATAAAGGGCGAGCACTCCAGTAACTGTGGATTAAATCTGCTGATGCCACAACAGGATGTTCTGTTCCACAGCTGTGGATTCAAGTTTAGGCGAAAGAGGTGCGGCCGCGATGTTGGCAGTGATTCTGCGGGCTCACATATATTACAGCTCTCGAGTTTGCCAGTAACAATGAAGACCTCTCTTGTCAGCTCATCACTCGCTATCCGTAAGTGGGCACGCTGGATACGCTGGATATTCAGACATCCTGGCATCCATACCCGGCTTCAGCAAGCAATTTCTCCTCTCCAAGCCCCAGAGACTAGCGGAATAAGTACGCAACCTCAATACTACACGAATATCTGACTAGATCTCACCAGGAAAAACAGAGGCGACGTCAAAATCAACAATGGGGGACTACGTATGCGCTTTTTGACATTGCCGCCGATTGGACACCTTGGAAGTTATTCCTGCGGTCAATCTGAAAGTTGGGCGTGGCGCTTCCCTGTGCCTTCGTTTCTCTCTTCTCGCTAATGACCAAATATCTCCGAAACACACACTCCTTCAGCTCGGAATCGATTAACCAATCGGTCATTTCGCTTGATGTAAGAGTGCGACGGAGTTATTCTCGTGCATCTTCCTTTTCTCGAATCTCCTCTTACTCGCTGGGTGGGCGATGTACAGTATCTGTTACCCTCGCGCGGACAGACCGGTCTCTGCTCTTGCGTCGGCGCTCAGCGCCCGGTTCCGATGCACATATCGCGAACGCGACATACATACTTTCCCCCGCCGATATGCGGATACCCGCGACTTTTACAAAGATGGGTATTGGAGTGCCGCGCGCCATCAACTATCAACTGACATGATCAATGCCACCATAACAAGTATGTTTGCACCATACCTGTGCTCAAGAAAGTTCACTAACCCTGTCAAGGCCTAGGCTAAAACATGCTATCCCTTTCAGTACACTCGCTACTTTTGGTCCTTTGCGCACAATTGCCTGCGTCATCGTGGGCCGACTCTCCATCCCTCTATATTTGTCGCCTACCATATCTCTCTCAAGCTCCCGCACTACCCTTGTATGTCATATGCATAACAGAGGAGCTGTGTGACTCGTGGAAATCCAGGCTGATCGCCTATTTCATCGCCTCTACTATAACCTACCCTCCTACGAGCTGGGAGCATCCACCCGGACCACGGACATATCATAGTTGCTGGCGTGCAAGATAGCATATAGTGCAATGAGTCTAAGGACAGGGGATAAAGCGTCTCAGTGTCCGTATAGGGTCTCTGAAATGTATCCTATCTAAAGGACATCCAATGTGACGGCACCCTATCGTGGTGCCTGTGCATAAGTCTTAAACGGTGGCAATCAGACAGCCCCAATGTTCCGTGGTTTCTGCTATCCTCCTTCAGCCTCAGTACGAAACACGCTGTTCAATATGCCGTTGACGAAGTCATATAAGGGCGGCCGAGCTTCCGACGTTCACGACATTAGCGCCTGCCATGGAAATCGTCCGCTTGCAACCTGGTCCTGCTTTTGAGACCTCTACATCCCCAACCTTTTCGGTCGACAAGTACGATGATGATAATGAGATAATCATCGATGATGACTACATCGTCGATCGCATTGCGGAGAGAAGGTATGTTCGCTCGTCCTTGCCTGAACGGAATTTCAGCTAAATTGCGATCGTTACTAGAGTACTTAGGCGACTTGATCTTCGTATCATGCCATCGTTCATATTGATGTCTCTGTTCAGCTTCCTAGCTCGAGCTAACATCGTACGTAGTCCCCTCTGAAGCATGTCCAAAATCTCATACTTCACTTCAGGGAAATGCCAGGATCCTCAACGCTGATAGTGGCGACTCCCTCCTCCAGACTCTACATATGACAGATCAACAATTCCTTACGGTGTTGGCAATGTTCATAGTCCCATTGGCACTGTTCGAGACCCCGTCGAATTATATGCTCAAATACTTCTCTGCGCCACATTGGTTTGCCTTTCTCTTGCTCGGGTGGGGGGCAACCGATATGATTATAGCCGCATCTCGGAACTACCCCACATTGATTGGTCTACGGTTTTTGCTGGGCGCGTTCGAGGCAGGTCCGATGAGAGCCCTTCCACTCCAATACTTCCGACCTGATACAGGTTTCTAGGTTTTTTCCCCGGAATGATATACTTCCTCACATTGTACGTCCACCGAGCTTCCTAATCCTTCTACTCCGTCTTGACTTCATGTTCGTGGAGCTGGTATCGACTCCAAGAGCGTGCGATCCGCTTATCGTATGTCATCGCGGGTGCGCCACTCGGAGGGGCATTCGGAGGTAGTATCGCCTACGGAGTAGGGTTTATGAATGGTGATCGAGGTCTACAAGCTTGGCGATGGCTGTTCATCATCGAAGGCGCACCATCGTGTATCCTCGCAATAATTGTGTACTTCTTCTTTCCCTCTTACCCTGAGAGGGCAGCCTGGCTATCATCAGACGACCGTCTTCTTGCCGTCCGCCGGCTGAACCAGGAGTCGTCCAGGTCTCTAGGACATGCCAGGATTACGTGGGATGGGGCGAAAGCTGCGCTGAAGGATTGGCGGTTATATCTGCATTATATCGTGTTTACATCTGTGTCGGTGCCGTTCTCGAGTATATCGCTATTCACGCCGACTATCGTGAATGGGCTCGGGTACAGAGGGCTCAATGCTCAGCTATTTACGGTACCGCCCTTTGCTGTGGCATTCTTGGCTACAGTGGCGGTGTCCTGGGTGGCGGATCGGTATCGGATCTGGTCAATGTGCGGGATGGTGTCGATGGTACTGGCAGGGCTGACTTTTATCATTCATGGTATGGCTCTAGTTATGACTGCTCTGAACGGTGCTGAAGGATGTGTGTCTGCAGGTTCGCTACCACCAACATCATTCAAAGCGCGGTATGCGATGCTCTGCCTAGGAACGATGTTCTCCTACGCTGGCAACCCCTCGCTACTAGCCTGGCTTACTGGAAATCTGCGGGACACTAACGCGACAACACTGGCAATTCCGGTGAATCTCGCTTTTGGGGCGTCAGGACAGATGATAGGTTAGTTGCCATTCGTGCTTTGCTCACGAGGCTGAACGCATATTCAGGAATCTTCATATACAAGTCAAGCGAGGCTCCTGGGTACGCGACCGGACATTTTACGAATGGGGCAGTAATGCTAGTAGGTGCCATAGGTGTCGGAATCCTGAGAATCATCTATAAGAGGAGGAATCGAGAGCTGGGTGTCGGACAAAGCCCTTGGATAGTATAACTACGTATTGATATCGCGCCCACAAATGAAATTAGTAGTAAACATAATACAAGAAAACACTCAGTAGGCAACCGGACTTGGCAAATTCAGCCTCGATTACTATCCTAATCGTACATTATAATGCCATGAGCAAAGCGTTCGGTCCGGTCCTACGACGTGATCGAATATACAAGCTGATGTGTTGCCCTTTGCATAATTCCTTACCAGTCGGCCTCGGCCTCGTCATCTTTATACTTATCCGCTTCGGCGATAATCAGTGTGTACGGGGCTGTACCCAAGCCAAACTCCACTACGAGCATTCGGGGATGGATGTTCTGACATAGTTCTGACAAGTATTCCTTTTTGAATTGGGATAAGAGCAAAGGACCAACAAACGACCGACGAGCACTAGAGCAATCGTCGAACATGTGCTAACAATGCAGGAAGGCCCCAAAGCGTGTAACTTGGAGCAAGATGATGTCGACAGGGAAGTATACTGACATCGCGGAGATTTCGAACACGAGAGAGGCTTGTTTATCGGAAGGAAGCATCACTAGTGTTAGGGTTGCATTGAAAGTCAGGAGTGAGGATTCAGGACTGAGAAATTAGAACTAAAAAGTGAACACTTAAAACTCACAACTTACAAGCCAGAATGCAGAATAGGGTTGCGCACGAAACCCTAGGTTTTGATACACCAGGGTTTCTGACCGGTAAGTTACCGGTTAGTTACTGGTAATTTACCTCCCTCCGCTGGAGGGGTTTTCGTCGAGGTAACTTACCTGTCATGTGATGACATTTCAGTAGCAATATTACCACTACATTCAATCCTAGTGTAGTTATATTTTATTTACAACTTAAAACATATCTATTTAGTAACTTTCAATGAATCACACTTCAGGAGAAAGAAAAATGTGTAAGAGTATACGAAGATGAAGATGCTGCGAAATTTTGCAAATGACACGCATCAGGCATGTGATTATGCACGTGATAGGGTAAGTAACGGTAAATTACCGTATCAAAACAACCCCCTTGGAGAGGGGTCGGTATAAAACTGTATCTTACAACCACCCAGAGGTTTCGTGCGCAGCCTAAATGCAGAACTCAGAGGTTCCTGGCCGGAACTTCCACGTGCCGAAGCTGTGACAAAAGGTGACCATAAATTCACAATACCGACGACGAGGATCGAACTCGCAACCTTCGCCTACGACAACCCTAAGTAGGAAAGCGACGCGCTACCATTGCGCTACGACGGCGTACAGCAGCAGACAGGGCTTATAACCTATACGGAGCTCAGGGGCGAAAGCAGATTTGCAGCCTTCAGCGGCCAAGTGATGGTATTATAAGGGTGTCCCTTCTCCCCTTTTCTATACATGGAATTTCCTGCGGAGATGGAAGGTCAGAAAAAAAACATTATGAAAGAGTATACGCATTGACTTGCGTTAGATATCTATGGTCCATCTACTCGCTCCCGATATAACAGCCGATCGTATGCCGAATTCACGTCGCCTTCATTTCCCAGGATTACCTGAGCGGCAATGTTCGAATCAAAGTGGCGACGTGCTTGGATGATACATATCGTGGTGGAAGGCTGATCTTGACGAATATACTCGAGGCCGATCGCATCTTTCCCGTGGGACGAGTGCCGTAGTAAACGACTTCAACTGTTTTCTCGTTTAATCTGAAATTTGGTGCTATTAGTACTGTTTCGTTGTAGACGCGTCCTAGGCTGCACCGCTTTCCGCATGTAGTTGCTTAGCGATGGGCACCTAACGCGCCTACGTCCATAGAATGTCAAGAACTCAGCGGTGGCGTAGTGAGTCGAATCTATTCATCACACCCTCTGAATACTGCGATGGTTCCCACGCACCCGCTGGTTCTTTCATCTTGCCGACTAGCACTGAGCAATTGAAACTTGCGAATCGACTTGTATTGTGACTCGAGTGGTATCGTTTACAGCATGGACGACGACAAGCAATAGCGCGGATACAGTCTTCAAAGAGACTGCGGAGGCCTTTCAACACTGGGTGTACGAGGTGACAATGATACTGCGGACTTTTGGCTTTGATCCCGGACCCGGTCCGTAACATATACATGGGCCGCCTGAACCCACGACGTGTCAACGCGACATTGATGCGTGCTAGCCAGGTATAAAAGTGACGAAAATAAGCTCGAACTCGTCATCAAGTCTGGTGCTTTATCGTCTGTATCGGCTGGTCCGTTACAGATTCAACGTCCTCTTCACTCGCTCCAGTAACTCAGCAGAGCCTACACCTGCCGTCCATCATGCGTATTTCCGCCTTTCACGTCATCATCGCCACGGCGCTTTCCGCGTACTTTCCCACCAATACGCAGACATTCTCGTCAAAGTTTCTTCCGAGTGCAAACTTCACATCACATGGCCGTGAAGGAGATGTTCAGGGAGGCGACAAAAACCCTCCATTGTGTGGTGGCGGACAAGGATTCGGCGGTAATCGTGCTCCTAGCGGCGGTCTAGGATAAGGATCGTCAGGAAATAGTCATGGCGGCCAGAAACCCAGCCAGGACGGTCCACCTGGGATGAACGAGGTTCTGGGTGAAACAAGGTGGTCAACCTGGAGGTCAACAACCCGGACAGGGTCCTCAGAACGGACGGGCAGGAGCCCGGAATGGACAGAACGGTCCTCCTGGAGGTAACGGTAATCCAGGTAACCATGAACTCAATGGACTACCCCGAGGTGATCATCAGCCACAAGGCGGAACACCAAATGGCCAGGGACAGCAGAATGGTTGCGGACGACAGAATGGATAGGATGCTCAGCCGGGTCACAATGGTGACGTACATCAATGAAGCGATTAGTTGATAATTATTTTCCAGGTTCCATCTTCCTCGCATATAATAACTGCGATTTTATGGGCTTGCTTCGTGTTCGTAGGCGGTATTAGGTTCACCTCAGTCCTGCGGTAGCGTGGGATACCATATGTGTGAGAGGATGTTCAGGGTACCTACAATCAACAGTCCGTCAGCAACCGAGCATCGAGAAATGGGTTTATCGACATACTGAAGGTATTCCGGATGACTGATGACGCTGTTACCACACTCAGCACTGGAGCTTGGAAGAAGCATATCATGATCTCCCAATCCATCGTTGTAAGTCGCCGCCAAAACCTGCTTTGCGACGTTCGTTGGGTTCACTTCCAGCACAGGAACCATCGTTAATGAGATCAGGCGTGCAGTACGAGCTCAAATAGCTGGTCGTTCAAGCGGTGAGTGTGGAGGTAGGGTCTAGGGTTCTTCGTCTTCGCTTGGATGCGATTTTGATCGATTACGGCAAGCTAAAATACACTCGGGATTGGCCTTGAGGCTTGTAGGGACCCGCTAAAATCTAGAGAAATAATTGGCGCGCGCGCTTGGGTAGCAAAGGAGACAACGTACCTCATTCTGTACTTGGTGGACTATTGACTAACGCGGCGTGTGAACCCTGAAAACGCTCGGTCCGTGAAAAATACATGCTTCGCTGCTGAAGCTGATTGAAACTCCTCATTGATGGTCCCTACGCCTTTGGCTCTCCTCCCTTGATAACAAGACACCAAAGCGCTGAGAGACAAGTCCGCGAAAAACCTTTCTGGAAGGCGGCGGCGTGCGTTTGTAGATCGAGTCACACTGGGAATCCTGACGCGTGAGAAGACCATCATAAGACAGGATCAATTTCCTTACTGTACTGAGTATCCATCTGGCCTAGCCACAGTTATCTGTGTCACTTCAAAAGCAGCTTCAATGCCCGAGAACGTCATGTTTGAACCTGTTTCGACCGTACCTCGCCGCTACCACCTGCTACATGGACGTCAGCATCCACTGAAACAATAGAGTCGATGTGAGCAGTAGTAAACTAATCTGAGTTGGTAAACGACGCACCTCTTGAATAATGCCATCAAATGACATATTGCCGATAGGCTCTATCCAGTTGTATATCTCCGGAATACGGAACCGGATTTTCGTTCTTTCCTGAGCGATCATGGTGCCAAGCCTTAACTCCCCCAGTGAGAAAGATAAACACGTGAAATACACGAGAAGACGTACCGTCGTCGTACAGCATTCCCTACTGAGATCAGACAATTGCGATCTCGCCTTTGTCTTGACATCGGCACTCGTCTATCACTGTCTTGCCCAAGGTTTTGAATCGTGTTGTTATCGCCGATGAAGCCAGAGGATAGTATCGGTGGAATTCAGAGTGATCCAAGACAAAGAGCATCTGTCAGGTAAGCGTCAGAAAGAGATATTTCCATCGGAAGCGCTGATACACACAAGTTGTTGAGATCAGCGGTAATTCTCCAGCCGCTCACCCGGATTTCAGCAGGGAACCCTCGCAAACAGGCGAGGGACCGTCGTTGTTCATCTCCCTATTTATCTACATGCCTGTACACTAATAGAAGCGGTGCTATACATGTAATACAGAAACCCGAGGAAGAGAACGAAACGTTGCCTGAGCTCGACAACCGAAGATCCCGACGCTAACTGCATTGTGATGTGCGACGCTTGACATCCCAACACAAGTTGATAATAGAAAGGCCCGGTAAGAGAACCTCTTGGTGTTGGTGTTGGTAACGGTGATCCAGCAGGAGTCGCTATCGAGTACAGCGGCCATGGTGGTTCAAAACAGGAATTGTGACTGTCACAGTGACATCGGACGTCGGGCCAGATAGTACGCGTTGAGTTCAATCCCTACTCTGGCCATTTTATAAATGATATACGTGATATGCCATGACCAGGCGCAAACCTTCAACGGCTTGTTCACTAGCAATGAATATGTATGCGGCATCTACTGACTGTGATCTAACAACCAATCGTTGACTTGCCAGATTCACCTCGCCTTCATCATGTTCCCCGGGCCACTTGTACGACAATACTTATTTGAATCAGAGTGGCGAAGTGTGTTGAGATATTCTAACGTTCGTATCCATCCCCGGGAAATAGAAAGGTCGACCCTCGGATTTTGTACGCCACCGACAAAATAGAAGGAGCTTCCGAACCTTTGTTACACAGAACAATGAGACAAATGAACAGATACCTTTGAATATTAAAATCATCTAAATTGTGGTTCATTCCATTGCAGTGTATATAACTATAAGCCATTCAACGGCACTCACAGCTCGAACCCATTATACGTGCAGAGTCGATTTTAGCATGCTACATAAGGAAAACTAAGCTCTCGACGCTGAAACCGAGGAAACGGGTTTTGAGGGCAACCCTTGTCAAGACTTGAATGGCAGGCTACGGCTGTCCGGTAGAGTAGCGGGATAACTCGGACGAGGAAAGGAATAAATCACGCACGCAATGCCAAAACCGTCTGTTTGAGACATGAAAGAATTAAAATAATAGGATATTGGGGTATGATGACTTGGTGGTGGAAAATAACGCGTCGAGTTCAAACCGGATCGAGCTGGACACGTGCTAAGACACTTTCACGTCGTTACGTTTCTGCTCAGTACCACCAACGACTAATACAACTTACAGTACTTCCTTCCTTCTTCTTTACATCTCGACCCCTTTGCCCCTGGCCTCAAGGCCTTAATGTTGCTCTATTCCATTTCACGTGCTGCACTCAGACGACCTCAAGAACATTCAACAACCTTCGACAATTCGGCGCGACGGGCGTTTAGGTGGCCCGTGCCAGTCACGTATCGACGTCGCACGTATTCTGTAAGGTCAGACCCGTTAATTAATCTTCGTAATATTTCCCCCCTCACTGACAAGTCTCGGGATTCAGAACATCTGAACGGAGCCGGCGTTAAGGAGGATATCTCCCCACATAGATCATTAACACCATTAATCGGACCTCGAGCGTATGCTATTCAGCCGTTCTTTTCCATCATGATAGCCGTCATACTTTGTGACGGACTTTCCTCTCAATGTTGAGACCTTGGTTCTGATATCAAAATCTATAGTGATTATTATCGATGCATGGTATATCCGTCACTCGGGAGCCCCTTATTTGAACAGGTAGGCGGTATGTGGACTTCGGTGCCGGGTTACTGGTGTAGCTCGAAATCTGACTTGGGATTCGGCATGGATCTGGAAGTGAGTGCTTTTTCCTTCGTATATCAGTCAAACGGGCTCATTCCTATTCTTTTGCTTTCTTATTGCAGAAATTGATTTCTCTTCGTCTATTCACGATGTACAATTGATTCCACGGCTCTCTAAATTATATCTACACTTTGCGACATGTGAAAAACCTCGTATTTCACAGCGCTGGGCTCGCAATGTCAAATTTCCGGTACTCTATTACGTGTACGGCCTTTATTTATCATCCAAAGTCCTGGATAAAGCTGAAATAAGCCATGTGGATCCAGCATTCGAGAACGAGATGTGCCTTTTCCTCAAACGGTGCCTGCGCGAGGAATCTACGAACCGGAGATCAAATTTTGAATCATCAAGGAGATCGATGAGACTCACCAAGTGACCGCACCAACCGCGATCAGCCTACTTTCTGGAGGTATTATTGTCAACATTAGCCTATATCACGGAAGATTGCTCACCGAATGTCAAGGCTATACGATATAAAACGAATCTCCTGTGCGAGATATGTAGACGCTAGCTTCCGTTGAGTATTCTTTTATTTGAAAGGGGAGAGAACTCGCCGTTTACTCCGCTTCTATGCGGAAGCCGTGGATCCAGGAGAAGGACGTGATATCCTCGATTCACGAGTTGTTCACGAGTATTCCATATATCAGGCCTCACGACCACGACATCTGCAATAGGTCTACACTTTCATCCGTCCTGATAGGGAATGTGAACGTGAGTTGACTGACATTGTCAAGGAAATACTGTCTCACCGCGTACTTAGTATGGTGAAGTCAGTTACCCCGGTCAAAGTGTCCGGGCACCGGGTGGCGGATAAACTGCGAGAAAACGTCGGTAAGCAGCATATTGTACAATACAAATTGTCAATGACCTCACCATGAGTAGCCGTCGGAGGCGATGCCAAAGCACATGCTATTAAGACAGTCGGCCCTGCAGTATAGGCACCATCTTCAATGGAGTTCCCTAGGCATTTCGATGTTAATATCGAACTCACGAACGTAGCACTCAGTGCTCACAATTCCGTGTTCTCCGCGGGATGTCCAAGGCCGAGATCATTATGCACCAGATATTGAAGTGGTTGTCACCAAGGCCATCAATACGGACGACGTCTAGTACCGAGTGAGTGCACGCTATTCCCAAAGATTGCTCACCTAGACCTCGTGGAACCTAACAAAGCGTTGTTATGGCTCGGGAATATGAACAGTGCCCGAACGATGACATGTAACGAGTCGCTTTCACAATGCAGCCCGCGCCAAACTTGGCAGTTTTTATGAAGGAAATCAATGATCCTTATCCTTATGAGCACATTCTGCAAACTTATATAGCCGAAGGCCGTGCTTAATACGCTGCCTTCCACGGGGACCGATACCAGCTGGATCCGTCGTTTTTTCGTATCTGAGGGCTACGTCTTGGAGGTAGGAGCCAAAAGGAAAAATGACCGCATTCTTCGAGCTCACCTTGTTTCTCGCTAGTGTCGATGCTCTAGTATCCACCTCTAATATTTGCTTTGAAACTTGGAGTATTCATCGTGTGGATCCTCACCCGTTGTAGTGGACAGGGCTTTTTGGGTATGTGCTACAGCACAGAATGGCATTGTTCTTCGCTGACCTTCCTAGCTTATATAGCACCTCCACTCAACAGCCGTGTGAATGAGCTTCCGTATTTCGAGAGCCTGTAAACATCATCGAATTCCCACTGGAGAATTATCACGCACTACTTGCCGAATTCATTCTCGAAGAGTTCTTAGGATCCCGCGTCCAGGTCTCCGTCTTATTAAACGGAATGATACAACGAACTAAGTACACAATCCCTTCAGTTGAATTTCCGGAGATGGCTAACCGCTTCCACGTCAAGATATGGAAGAAGCGGTTTAGCGTATGCCCAGGATATCATTGCAGATAACTTTTCCCGGGCAATCCGCTGCAGTTCCGAACGAGCTGCAACGCTTCGTGCTTCCTGGCACAATTTGAGGAAGGCTGTACTGATTTGGACCGCAGGCTGAATTTCGTTTCTTTGGTTCTCTCTCCGTGCAATTTCGAGGGTCAAGATGGCATCATCTATGCGTCCTGCTGCGATCTGTGACATTCCCAATTCTAGCCTGGTCTCCGCCCCTGCGTAAACAAAATCAACACTCCAGAAGATTGGGACCGCTGTCTCTTGGAGAGAGATGGCTTCGGAGAAGCGGCGTTCCGGCCAGTATCGTGTAGCTAAGTCCCGCATGCAGAATGCAGCATCAAGCTTTCGTCCTAGACTTTGGTACTTCTTCAGTGCACGGTCCAAGAGTTCGTAGCAAGATTCTGTATCACCCAAAGCATGGAGCCATATGCCAAGCTGACGAAGGCATCCCGCAGTGGAAGATCCATCTTCGAATCGGGTAAATTTATTGACTGCATCCAAAAGCAAGGTGAGGCCCTCCTTGATCTTCCTCCGTCGCATTAAATAGCCCGCCTCCTCCTTTAAGCACTGAGCAACACGGAATTGATCATCGAGTTTGGTGAATAAGGCTTTCGCTCTGTGAAGGTAATGATAATCATAGGAATGGCCTTTCGAGACCTGAAAAAGGCTGAGGAAGCACTGTGCTTCGCCATGTTCGTCTCCCACGGTACGAAACATCTCCAAAGCCTTTATGAGTCTTTCGCCACCGTCGTCACCAGACCGAAATGTCGACAATGCCCAATAATATTCGCAATAAGCGGCACTGCGGATATCATTAAGTTCCATGAACTTTGCAACGGGCTCCGTGTATGCACCGCGAGCGGTGCCAGTGATTGCCCGCTCCATTTCAGCTAGACATAGGAGACAGCGAGCGAGCAATTCCTTGCGCTCAGACTGGCGTGCCAGAGCGGTTGCTTTCTTCATGATTCGATCATTTGGACGATTAGAGGAGAGAAGAGCAGAGTAGTCAAGGAAAGCCTCGATCGCATCCATGCAACCGCGATCCAATGCATCAGTAAGGATGAATTCGATGTTACTCCCAAATGTTGTCAAGTACGCAGTATTCTTTATAAATTCGCCGTCTCCAGGTCGAGACACACGCTTCTTGCATTGCTTGAAGATGTAGGAATATATGTCTGATATGGAGTCATCGAGGGGGTGGAATTGGAAGATGTAGGACCGAATCGGGGCATGCAGTTTCAGTAAATGGGGATTCGGATCCAGCATTGGTAACTCGGTTGCGACAATGTGATTGATTTCGGGAGCGATGCGAAGTAGCTCGATGGGCGACAAGCCGTGTGGAAACATGGAAAGGATCTTGAGAAGCTTCCATACCGCTGCATTGGATTCCATGATGCTTTGTAGTGAAGATTCGACGGAAGACTGGAACTCGCGCATTTCATCTGGGAACCTCCCGAGAAGCCCAATCCCATGGTCTTCCCACTCTTGTAACATGTCCACAGGTCGCATGTTAAGTTCATCCCCCATGCGAGCGAGAACTGCAACCAAAGTAGGGTTGAAGTCGACCTTTTGTAAAAGATCATTGAGCTCGGTACCAGAATGATTTTGGTTCATGGAGAGGAAAAGCAACCGAGCGCCTTGTGTGGGGAGTGGACCAAGATGATAAGTCCAGTCAACTACAGATGGAACGGTGGTGCCACGAAGGGTGAACAGTAGCGTCAAATGCGGGATTTTATGTATATCGGATAGGATTTGGTTCGCGCGATCTCGTAGCTCGTTGTTATCCCAAATGCCCTCGAAACCATCCAACACGACAAATTGGGGGACGTTCGCCTGGGCAAGCAGAGCCACTACAGTCTGGCGCTTCATGGCGAGCGCTGAGAACGGGCTTTGGCGAAGAAATCTTCCGAGTAGTGACTGTCTGCCCAAACACTGGATGAACCTGTCGAGGAAAGCTTCTAGCGAGGTGATGTTTGTACAGGAAACCCAGTAACAGTGATTGTTGAACCGGTCAAGAATAGATTGGTGGAAGAATGTTTCTCGCGCAATGGATGTTTTTCCAATGAATGGTGACCCAAGCACCGCTGCGGCCTTGGTAGTGCCGTCAAGAATCCTTCGAACAAACTCCACGATGCAGTCATCTCTACCAAAAATAGTGGGACGCGCGGTTAACGTCCTGAAAAAAATAGTATCAGCTGTCGTTTCACGACTAATAGATTCAACAGATTCCTAACATTGTTGTATTTTCAGCGGAGGAAAACGGATCCTATTCTAATGATTAGTTGGAGAGACGGTCACTGAGCGCTGAATACTCACCAAAACTCGGGGTAAATATCTGAGATAAGCCAGAAATCCATTGTGTTGCGATGGATCATAGTTCTCTCGTAGGATCTAGTAAGGGAGTCAACGAGAAATGAAGTATACGATGTCGAGAGTGCACTTACTAAGCTCATAATAACAATCTTCGGCAGAAAATAGCTGCAAATATGATGATGCAACGGAATTCAGAGGGTGAAATCGAGTGATTCGAGTTGCCTACCAAGACTAGACGATGGCAGCATGTTATAAGATGGACCGCTGAAGTCAATATGCAGTGTTTGAGCTGCGAGCATGGCCATCAAGCGGTGCATCTGATGTATATAATACGTCATAGATCTGATTGATCTAATAGATGTTAATCAGTCGGCTTACCCCGGGCCTTGTCCCTTACTACGACGCCCATGGAATAGCATTGATGACGCATGCCACACAGCCCGTAAAGATGGAAGCTGTTCCCCATCTCGTGTCTAGCTCGTCTCTGGTGTCATTATATTAGTCGGGCCTGTCGAGCATGGTTTCCTTACAAACAGCATCGCCAAAACGTTGTGGTAAGGGTACGTTCAAGTTTAGCCTGATATAAAGCTCAAGCATGGTCTGCTTAACAGAAATTTGCAGGCAACTGATCACAACTCTATGGCGTCTCTATCTTCCGCTGCCTATATTCCTCTCGATAAAACCACATCGGACCTAGTTACTCAGTTGAGATCTGCGCTTGCAGGGATCGTGGCCGATCGACAAGAATTCGAGGACAGTTGCCGGAGCGCATCGTTACAGGATGTCCAGGACGCGATGGGCAGGCTGCTTAACAATATGCCCAAAGAACGAACGAAGCCTGTCAAAATTCTGGCTCGATATGCTGGAGCAGTTGACAAATTTGCGGACATGATAGCTCCCATCGTCAGTGCGGGTCAGCCTGTCGCCCCGATAGTATTTGCATCAATCGCGGTCATTCTGAAGGTAATTATGTATTCTGCTGAACCACTTCTAACGCTTACCAGAAACGAGTTTAGTTCTATGCAACTCGGGAAAAATTCATACAAAGTACGCATTCTCTTATCATTCATTCAAGTATCGCCCACCTCATATTCTTTCAGCGATCGCAGATACCTTCCTCCTCTTCGAAAGGGTCTTGCCTACCCTTCAACTGCTCTCGTCCTTTGAATTGCATAATGCTGCTGTCAACCAAGTCTTTTCTGGAATGATCAAATTTCTTGTAGACGCTGCGAAGTTTCTGGGAAGAAAAAGTATGGACAAAAATATACATCTTTCATCCCCTTCTAATTCAGCTGTCTTAGGATTTGGGATCTTCGGTGTCTCCAACGTCTCCGACCTACAAGCTGCTTCCGCTCGTCTTCAGAGCGATATCAATATTACACATTTCATGGTGTTCACAGATTCGTTGAGAGGTGATTGCATGCTGCTCCGATATCGTTCTCCTTGATCTGATATTGCCGATTGCAGATCAGAAAAGAAACGATATCCTCAAGAGAATTAACCTTGTACCCTACGATGCGGACCTAGAGGCGCTTCGGAGTGCCCGATTGGCCAATACGTGCTTGTGGGCCTTAGCTCACCCGGTGATAGCCAAATGGATGGATTCAACAGCAGATCATATCTGGCTTCACGGTGGTCCAGGGAGCGGCAAGAGCATCATCGCTGCCTTCTTGATTGACTCTGTTCGGAACCAGATCAGCCGTTCAGGGACAAACGATTCTTCCCCCGAGATCGTGTTGTATTTCTTCTGTGATAGCAGAAGTGGATCAAGCATGAAAAGGTCGTCAATATCGATCGTGAAGTCTCTGCTTACGCAACTGGTTGAAAGTCCTCTGTTGCATCTAGAACATTTCTCAGAGTTTGTCGAATACATGGTAACGAAGGGGTTCAACTTCGACTTCCCTCTCACAGTGCTTGTAAAGCATTTAATGGTGATCCTAAAGGGATTTTCAAAGACATGGTAAGCAGCTTCCACGCACCAAGTATCATGATCTATAATACCTCGTTTCCAGGATAATTATCGATGCTCTGGACGAATGCTATGAGGAGGTTGTCGGCCCAAATGGTATAATCCAGATGCTACAGACGCCACCTAAAGGGGTGAATCTGAAACTGGCCTGTCTGAGTCGAAAGGAGGTTTCCATTGAAAAGCGGCTCAATGGGTGGCAGAGGGCAGAGGTCGGCGAAAACGACACAACCGAGAACGATATCCGTCGTTTTGCATCCGTAAAAGTCGGGGAAGTGGGATCGAAAGACCACTATCCAGGTGGCCCAGCCGAATTGGAGAATTACCTTGTACGTGCCGCAGGGAACATGTTTCTCTACATCGTTCTCAAGGTTGAAAATCTCAAACATCTAACACCGGAGGAGATGAAAAAAGAGATAAATCGTTCGCCAGAAGAATTGGATGACCTTTACGCTGCATATCTCGATCGAAGGATGGGCCAGAATCGGGAATCAGATAATGAAACTGCCATTCGGGCACTCCAATGGATCGTCTACTCGAGGCAGTCGGTGACCCTGACCGTGTTATCCAGGGCGATGGTAGTTGATGGGGACAACAATATCAGGCCAATTGTCGACGTCCTGAGGGTCAGAGAAAGGTTGGAGAAAGTGCTCGGGATTTTGGTCGTCTTTCGCTGGATCAAAGATGAATTACAGGTTACCCTGGTTCATCAAACCCTAAAAGACTTCCTGGTTCGCTCTGGCGATCAAAACCAGAAAACATTGGTTCGCGTGGCCGACCAATCTCGCATCCTAATTCGTCTCCGAAGTCCTGCTCAAGCAATCCCTACTCTGCAATACTCCCTATCCCATACGAAAACCCATACGAGCTACAGAACTCTACGTTCTGTGCGACCCAATGCGACCATGGAAGTCCCATATGCGATTTCTCGAGACATGCGTCGCCGTCATATCTTCTGTCGACTTCTTAATCCCATCCCAAGCATACAACGACTCTTTTGACAAGCGAAGAGAGGGCTTGAGCAGGAATGAACGGTACGGGAAGCTTGAAAGGGAGCTCTGTCATAGTGAGCAGTGGGGGAAGAGGAAGGAAATGAGGCAACTGCTTGAACTAGACGCCACCCGTGTCCGACGTGGTGACGAGATAACGGAGATACAGAACCGTTTGGTCAGCGACTTAGCCAGTGACACGGCGTCATTGCAGCACGTAAAACAGTTGCACCAAAAGCGCCTCGAAGAGCTGATTGGATGGCGGGATTCGATGTTTCCAGTCGAGAGAGAAGAGGTGAGATCCTTGCACAAGCTTGAGATGAAGGATCTCCTCGAATACGTGTTTGGAAACTTTTCATCCCACCTCGGACAGGTAATACAATGCGGCTGTGATGACATCCATGATCCGGACCGTCCGACGATTCTTTTGTCATCCTTGCTCAACACATATCTCGATCGCGTGGAAAATTTCACATCTTCCGTTGCCGCGAATGCACATTTGCGAGTTCAGTCATTACAGCGACGCCCAAACCACGCTTCTCATATGCTTTCCCTGGTCACTACACTCCGAAATTTCCGACTCGCAGCCGCCGATATCAGAGGTCTATCCCTGGCATTTAACAAAGAATGGCAACCCCTCACCTGCAGGCATATTCACATATCATTATTGGAGATGGTCATTGTTTCCTCGATTTAGCAACACGGCTGCGAACTCGGAGAATATTTTACACGAGAAGATAATGGCATCCCTCAATGAGGTGGAGGCTATCTCAGAGCAAAAGCGATTGAAGGGCCTGTTCGGGTTGCTTACGCAGGCTGTGATAACTTTGCGCCGCTGTGAGGTTGCATTGTATACCCTCGATGAAGAATGGATGGTCATCGTGGGCTCTAGCAATCTTATTGATGCCAGTCGTCGTGCCGCGCAGGTATTTGTGCGTTCTGCCGTCTATCAGACCTGTGCACATCTCCCTGAGACTACCCGACATGAGCTGGCCGCTATCTTCGAAAAGGACGATTTCATGAATTCCGTTGTGCTCCAGCCTCTTCGCAGATCCTCCATGGATCAGCGTAAGGAGTGCACTACGTCAGCTTCTTGCGAAGCACTACCATCAGCATCCGTTTGCTTTCCCCGCTCTCTTCGTTTTGTTCCTTGTAGCAGGGGCGAGGAACTGGTTCTTTATGTGGATTCCAGGTTTTGGCCGCACTCTCATGCTCAAGAGGTGATCTGTGCGAATGTGGACATCCCGACCCTTCTACGGTTCATGAAATTATGCATGTTCTGACGCCATCATTTATCATCGGTCGCTTCCTTTTCTTGGACTATCGCATGGCGGTCCCATCAGCATTGATCACCTCAATCATTCTGATCTATACATCTATGCTTATCTATCATATATTCCGTCTGTGTGGAAAGCATCACTTTTGGTCCGCACCTTATAGAATATCAGTCCTGAACTGGTCGGTCGTGTTTGTCCTGCTCTGGCAGGGCGTTGTTTCGGCACTCCTCCAGGACGTGTCTATCCTTAATGTCTCGAATGCTTTCACTGTCCACATTCTTTCGTATAACATTGTCACCATCGCCATTGACCGCACTGGCGTTCTCCGGGCTTCTACCCAATTGAAGCAATTCTCGGCTTGTTCTACCAATAAAGCACCAGTACAGAGCGGGTCGGTGGAAGGCCGACATTCTGGACTGATATCCCCGGGGCCGATCCCGTCCTTCCCATGCGACAAATGCTGTCCCTCCGTGCATTAATGGGAAGGAACAACTCTGACTGATTCTCATTTTTTACTCCGAAATTTGGTGTCATCAGTACTGTTTTGTTTGATTAATTAATACGCGCTTAATGATGATGCACGTTGACATATGTAGTTACTTATCCATGGACAATCGCAAAGCGCCTACATTCATAGAATGTCATTTATATCTGGACAAGAACTGGGACGACGTACCACCGTCGAATCTATCCGCTCTACCCTCTGAGAACAAGCGCCCGCTGGCTGTAATGGACTCTTTCATCATGCCGCAATCAAAACTCGCGCATAGACTAAAATGATAGCTGAAGTACTATTGGTTACATCATTGACGACGACAAGAAATAGCGTAGATATGTTCTTCAAAGAGACTGTGGAGCTCGTTTCAACGCCGGCGCCAGAGGCCACCCTCCAAAGTGACGATGTTACTGCAAACTGTTGGCTTTGATCTCAATCCTGGTCCGTAACACGTTCATGGGCCGTCTGAACCCGCGACGCGTCAATCGCGTACTAGCCAGGTATAAAAAGCAACGAAACGAAGCTCGAGCGCCTTCATCAAGCCAGGTGCTTTATCCTCTCTGTATTGGCTAGGTACATTACAGGTCCAATACTCTCGTCCTTAGGGCGGTACACCAAATAGCCAGGGAGGATCATAAATTGGTGGCGGAGAACAGAGCGAACAGGATGCTCAGCCGGGTCACAATGGTGACGTACATCAACGAAGCGATCAGTCGATAGTTAAGGTTCCATGGTCTTCGCAGATAGTAATTTGACTGTACGGGACGTCGCGTGTTTGCTTCGTGGACGTGAGCTGTAAGTCGATGCCCATCCTGGGGATGTCCGTACCCAGAAAAGATCAGAGGACAGACGATGTGTGCGATGCCAGGTGTGCGAGAGGGTGCCCTGCGTGCCTACAATCAACAGACCGTCAGGAACTGAACATCGAGAAACAGGTTCATCGACATACCAAAGGCATTCCAGATGACTAATGATGCCGTTAATAATCAGACATCGAACTTGGAAGAGGCACATCATGGTCTCCAAATCTATCGTGGTGAGAGTGACCACCTCGTCACTTTCCTTGGGTTCGTGTCCAGCACACGCCCCATGATTGACGAGAGAGCAAGTGTGCAGTGCGAGCTCGAAAAGTATGTTGTCCAAGTCGTCGAGTGACGTACTGAGCGTGGAGTGGCTCTAGGTCTCAAATTCGAGTAGAAACCATAAAAGAATTGTTCTTCGTCGTCGCTAGGGCATTCCGATTGATTACGGCAAGAATATACTCAGGATCGGCCTTGTGCTGCTACCAACCTGGAGAAATAATTAGCGCGTGCTTGGACACTAAAGAAGGCGATGCACCTCGATGTAATAATACGCTGACTGGTATAAAGTATGATGTCGTGTTGTGAGACCCCGAGCATACAATCGAGTCAAAAGAGCTGAGATGTTTCGCCGCCGAAGCTGAAGCGCTGGAGTTCCTTTTTGATGATCTCCCTACCATGGCAACAAGATGCGAAAATGCCTACGACGACATGCCACGGCTGCAGATGTCGCTTATGTGCATCAAATATCGCCCTGAAAATATCGACGCGTGAGACAAGCAACACAAGTCAGAATGCATTTACCCGCTGTACTGAATTTGTGCGTATATCCATCCAACCCATCTTGCATTGAAAGATAGCAGCTTCTGGTTACCAGAACGACGTTTCTTGGAAAAAGAATCGGTGACTGCAACGGCTCCTTCTCTGCGTCGCTTCGGATGACGTATTAATGCTCGAGGACGTCATGAACTATCTGCGTCAACTATACCTAGACGCTACGGCCTAACAGGCATCAGTGTTCGCTGGAACAACAGAGTCTATATGAGCAGTTGAAGCTAAACTGAGGTAGTAAACAACACACCTCGGGAAAGCCTTTTCCTGCCACCCAACACAATGCAACGAGATGCATCAAGCGATATATTGCCGATGGGCTCTATCCAGCTGCATATCTCCAGAACGCGAAACTGGATTTGCATCCTTTCCTGGGAGTCATGGAGCCGAGCCTTAAGTTCTCCAGTGAGGAAAATAAACACGTTAAATATACGAAGACGTACCTTTGTATTATCAATGACTTGCCGAGATCAGACAATTGCTATCGCGCATTTCTCTCGACATTGACAGTCGTTTACCACTTTCTTGTCCAAATGTTTGGATCGTGTCATCACGCATTCTTCGGGGATACCAAGCCAGAATAATTTTTTCGGTCAAATTCACGGTGATACAAGAAAAAGCATCTGTCGGGTAAACATCAGAAGTGAGGTTTTCGCGAGAAATACAAATACACACGGGTTGACAATAGAAATGGCTGGTAAAAGAACCTCTTGGTGATGCAGCAGGAGTCGCAATCGAGTACTTATGCCGGTGGTTCAAAATAAGAATTGTGACTATCAACTTGACATCCGTGACATTCCCATTCTGAGTTCAATCCCCGGTGTGATTGTGTGACTCGGACCGTATGACATCGAACACTTTAGTGAGCCGACTCAAATCCGAACATGTTCACTCAAGTCCTCGACGTCATACGTCCATTGCTGTATTTGTCGTGCGCAGGTAAGAATCAATTGTAAAACTAAACTTGGCAAAAGCGAACCGCCCCTGAAGCTTGAAGACCACGTAATGGGACGCGTTGATCTTTATTTTATTCAAATCAACTGGACGTCGATGTGGACAGCTGTCCTGACTCTTGCTACAAGGTACTCAGTCTCAATTGACGTGAGAGATTTTGTCCATGATTTCGTCTTAAGATTTCAATAAACTGACCATACCGAGATAGGTTGGCAACCAAAGTGTCGATGCGCACACCCAAGCGCTCCCTTCCGAAATATTGTTCCAGTGACCTAAAAACGCCGTGTGAAAGAGGACATACTATGCATCACGATCGTTGCGGGGCCGCACCCGAGCGGCGAGTAACAATTTGGGGCCTGGCGGATCTCCAACGATACCGCCCTTTCTAGGAAGTCTCCACGTTTATTACTCGACATCATTCTGGGTTTCTGGATCAAACCAGCGAACGACACAAAATGTCCAAAGTTCAATACACCCTCTCTCCGAAATCGTGGCAGAACGCCTTATGACTTGTATATGGAGTCATTTTAACGTGATATTAGGAGTTACAGAGCTAACAATAATCAAAGGTCCAGTTATGATGCGAAGATCGCCTCAACCTTCATTTCAATATCCTCAATTTCTGCAAGGATTGACCCCGGCGTCAATGGTTGTGATTGCTCGAGGTCGAAGGATGCGAAGGAGAATGAAGACCCCTCTGACGATGAGGAAGCCGCATTGACTCTGTCGTTCACGCTTGAACCGGCGGCACCCTTGACATCGACGTCCAGAGGGACAGCGCTGTGATCAGCATTACTGAGGGAGAGCGGCTTTTCTTCCATACCCTCACTTGATGTATCCATCGAAGTATCGGATGGCAGCTGTTCGGACCTGGAGGCGCTTCCAAGGTGTTCAGGAGTCGGAACCAGTGCAAGGTAATCTTTCCACCAGTCCGGGACGAGAGGATTGTCCAACGACGCGTCCCAGTCTATGAAAGAGAGGGAGTTCGAACTAGCCGGCTCGTCGTACAGGAAAGGGAAGATTCTCCGCCCCAATGCCAGGTCGCTCCGCATAGCTTCTTTGACCTGAGTGGGAATTTCTTCTAACAGATTGTCACTCTGGACTTCATAACACGTCTCGCGATGATTGCAGACGACATGAAGCTTTCTGCACTTGAAGCTACAGCCTGGCGTAGTGCATATGAAGTATTTAATACCGGTGCTGAAAAGGATAGTACGGCAAGTCAGAACGAGAATGACCGCCACTGGGAGAACGGCAGGCTTACTGTGGCTGGATATACACTTGAACACCGGCGATTCTAAAGAAAATCGACGCGTCAATGAATGAATCCATGATATTGAAACTGATTCGCGTACTCAACACTATGCTTATCACGTTCATGACGGTTGCGGCCTTCTTTGCAGGAGTAGGTCTTGTCACAGTAGCGGCATGCCACGCGCTACGTGGATTATGTCAATGATAGGCGCGAGGACCAACAAGGTGATCGTAAGTGAGACTTACAATAGAACCATTGTTAGCCGACTCTAAGGTTGTTTCGTGAGACATAGCAACGAACCAAGAGGCAAGAGAAAGATTTATAGAAGAGGACGACGTGAGAAGGTGACGGAGGATGGAGGTATCAAATTTCTCGCAAGCTTCTTATAACGGCTGGGGAAAGGTACGAGAATTGGTTGTCCGAATATTGGCTTTTTCAGAACACTTGATGCTTGATAGTCAAAGTTCGAACGGACCCTAGAGATGTCGTTTACGGCCAAAGCAAAAAAAGACAATCGGGAGTAAAGCCATTGGTGTTGCTATCCTGGGAAATTTTTGTCTTGCATTGTGACCGCCCGAGTAGAAAGTGGCCCATTGTCAACAACGAGCGGTCCTTTGTCTATGACAATCGGGCGTTCTTCAGAAAATGGCTGCTGATTGACACGATTTCATCTGCAAAATATACGGGTTCCAGGGGGAAACCGAAGGCTTCACAGCTCAAAACTCAACTAAGGATGGCGCGCGGGGGGCGAAGTAGACGTTCAAGCCAGTGGCAACAAAGACAATGTGGCAAAGACATACATCGTTTGTTAGGACTACGAGCGTGTTAGGTGGCAGCCACGGAGACATGATGTTGACTGATCGAAAGCTTGTCACCCTGCACTGACCGGTTGTTCAGTCTACGTTAAGCCGTTAAGTTGGCACCCCCCCAGTTAAGTAATGATCTTACCATTCGCAATAAATATTCTCTTCTGGGTGCCGAGGCTGCGACAGGATTAATCCCCGAAAGAAATACATTATTACTCCATTGAGCACTGGTAAACATAACTTATAATATATAACGTGCGCTGAAATGAACACACTACACGACCCAAGGACTTTCCCCGACTGCCAAATGACTATTTCTCTTGCTGTAGATCATTCTCAAGACGTGTATACCAAGAGCACCAATGAAGAGCACCACAGCGTTTGTATAATGTCCCGCCTGGTAGCCTGGCGCTCCGCTCGGGGTGTATACGAAGATCCCTAAACTTTTAAATCGGTATACGCGCGAAAGAAGGATGAGAGATGCCGTACCAAGGACTTGCCCTACAGTTCCACATGCTGCACTGATCGGAATCGCCAACGTCGTCGCATTCGTATCCCTCAAATTTCCTGTAAACCATACCGACAATGACGGAGAACACATAAACGAGAACATCGTTCCCAACAAGAGCATCGCATACCGCGCTTTGAATGCCGTCGGCGGTAGGGCACCTCAAATTGTTGCTAGTTCAACAGTTTTGGAAACCGAAGAGATTAGGACATACCCTGTACTATGAATGTCACCCCTGCGAGTGCGATTGATACTACCCCACAATTTGACCACGCTCGATATCTGTCTGCCAGCCACGACATCCCGACGGTACCAACGAATGCGGCAGCATACGGCGGGACTGTTAGCAGCTGCGCAACCTGGCCCTCGTATCCCAGCCCATGGATAATCGTCGGCGCAAACAGTAGTATACTGGAGAGCGGCACCATTAAAATGATGCCCAACGAGTAGTGCAGATACAGCCGCCAGTCTTTAAGCGTTGACTTCGCCCCGTCCCACGTTATCTTGGCATGACCCACAGACTTCGACGACTCTTGGTTCATGCGGCGGATGGCAATGGTACGATCGGCGACCGAGAACCATGTCGATGTCTCCGGGTAGGAGGGGAAAAAAAGGTATATGAGGACCGCAAGTAAACACGACGGCGCGCCTTAAATGAGGAATAACCATCGCCAGCCTTCAACACCACGAGTGCCATTTAGAAAACCTACCCCGTATGCGATGCATCCACCGAATGCGGCCCCAAGAGGTGATGAAGCTACTATTAACGAAATACGAAAGGCTCTTTCCTGAAGTCGATACCAGCTGGAGAAAAGTACTCAGCGAGAGCGACCGAACCGAGAAGTACGACTGTACAATGTGAAGAAGTAGATCATTCCAGGAACGAGACCTAGCGTGAGGTTAAGCAACATACTCCAAGTGAGATTGAAGACGTACCTGCTTCGAACGCACCCAGTAGGAGACGTAAAACGAGTACAGTGATGTAGTTCTGGGACGCTGCCATAATCATCAGAGTCGCTCCCCATCCTAGCATCAGAAACGCTAGCCAGTATGGTGGGGCGAAATACTTGAGCATATAATTTGACGGGATTTGGAACAGTGTGTAGGTCGCCAATGAAGCAGACGCCACGGCGAGAAATTGACGCTCAGTCATATGCAACACTTACAGGAGGGAGTCACCGGTATCTGCGTTGAGAACTATGGCGTTTCCCTGAAATGAGACACGTTAAGTATTACTCGACAATATCAGGCTGCGTAGGCGGGTACATACAATATTACCACCAGCCAAAAAGCTCAGAAGGAACATCAACGCAAAGCTGGGAATGATTCAAAGATCCAGTCGGTTGAGTAGTCTAGTCGCAGGTTAGGTTGTATTCTTGCGAAGAATTATAAAGAGATACCTCTTCTCGGCGGCAATATCTACGACATCCTCATCAGGAATCCCTGCTTCATTATCCTGCTTGATGATCGGAGCGGCCGAAGAAGCATAGGCGGCAGGCCTGTGGATGTCATTGTGGGGTGAGGGAGCAGGGAGAATCTGTCGTTTCAACCTGACGCTTGGTCTTTATACCCATAATTCTTGCTTGTAGCTGTTTGTGTTGACAGTCGTTGGTAATCGCGAATAATGACGGAAATGACGCGTGTGGGTCCATATTGACTACCAAAACAAGTTCCAAGATCGACGGGATGCGTCATAACCTGCCATGACTCGTGTCCAAGTACCGATCAACTCATTTCGGGATGAATTTGGTTGTTCTGGCGTTCCGAAAAACTCCAAAAACTCATTGCTAATGAGTAGTTAGCACTGTTTTCAGGGATGAAAGTCACGATTCGTCCGATTTCCCATGTATGAATGAATGCCTACCAGCAACGGACCACGGTACATCCTGAAGCATACCGCTGTCACACACGTTCCATTGAGACAAGAACGAGACTTGATACCATAATTCAGACTGGGGAATTTCCCGTCTACATTCGAACTTAGAGAATTGGGTTCCTATATGGGCAGGACGTCGAGGTGTGAAAACAAAGGTATTTGCGTGGCTGTGTTTCGAATTTGAAACTTCTTCTCCTCGCGGGACAAATTTGCTCAATCGGGACATTGACAAATCGATCGCCTCAAGGTCACTTTCACTTGACTTTCACGCTGCTTTCACGGCACTTTTCATGTGGTATGGATATGTGTTTAGGCCACTAGAACATGCATTGCGCCGCGATCTGTTATAGATCGTGATACTTTGGTGAATACTTGATTGCCGAGGCCCGAGACCGCAGAATCACCTTCACCAAAGTGGTTTTTATGATTTCATGAAGGACGCAGTGATCATTTTACTAAGAGAACGACCTTTTCTTAGTAGCTTCTATGGTCCGATAGCTGATTATAATGCTATATCTTAGCTTCGGGACCTTCATCACATGGGTATGTGATACGGCACAATTTCTTCTTTGTTGACCTTCTCTTAAATCTAACGACATTTTTCTGTCGCCAGCTCAACTGAGACAGGAATAAATTTCTCATCGCGCGTGGCAAACCACTGGCAGCCGCGCAGTCAAGGTAACTTATCATATGTAATGATCCGGTGTCGTCAACGTCTGTGACTGTCTAATACTGTGATGCTAGCACAGCTTCCCTCGATAAAAAAAATCGCCGCCGAAGACTCTCAACCCGACTCTCTACAGGGGTTGAATCATATAGGTTCAACATTATTTTCAGTATCTCGAAAGTGGCACCGCGGCATATTGTATAACTAGTCTCGAAGCAGTTCCTATTGCGATGGAAATCAACATTGTGGGAAATTCAGATTAATCATCATAATTGTCGGAGGTAGTGCCATTGACTCATTAACATTTACTTTCTCGGTTCTGATTTTCGTGCTGAATGTAGCAGCAGATACGTTAGGAGCACTTCATATCCTCGGACCACATCCTAGTCGACTCGCGGCTCTTCAACGTTGTCAACCCCTGGGCTACTCAAAGACAGGGTCATAACGAAAAATTAGACACTTTCAGCCAGTGCCAGTTAGGTAATGAAGAATTTGAGGTCTTGAACATCATAAATCTCAATGACAGATTCTAGCCGCTTGTATCTCCTTTGACACCCGAGGTTGCTCTGAGTGCTCATAATTTCATTGAATCTTCTTCAAAGCTTGCCAGTACGCTAGAGTATTACAGAGCGTCTTCTTCCATCAAATAATCTTACGTGTGAGTGAAGGCTTTCAGACAGCTTCTTGTTTCAGAATTCAATTGCACGCAAGTCGACGCTGGCTCATCTCTGACCTTCCAATGCTTCTCAACAGATATCCTACCCTGGCATCCTGCATCCTTCGACAGGACTAGGGAATATGTATATGAGAGCTAATCCACGTCGAAGGCCTTCGTAAGGATCTACACGACATACTGACACCGATTCATGTTTCCCCATAGGTCCGCTTAATGTCAATGGCTTAGCTTTCACTCGATTGATTCTTATACCCCCCAAGCATATTCACCTCGGACGTTGAACACGAAGGTAGCGTAGCAATGATCATTGAATCCACCTTGAGTCCATATCTCGAGCCACTTGCTTTTTGGCAGCAGAGACCGGCATCCACTTCCTTACCCGAGGAACCCAACACGTGTATTCCGGGAGTGGTAGAGCGCTTGTTGATTGGGATCGTGGCGCGGTGAGCGCCACCTGACTGTTCGCGAAGAAGGAACAAAAAATTCTTTGATGTGTATAGCTGAGCAGCTCAAGCGACAGCTCTCAATTATTAAGGCCTTCATATCTCTTCGACAACGGTAGTCCTCTCGAATGTTGTAAATTCCATTATAGTACTATACACTGTAGTTCATAATCATTCGCTTATCAAATTTCAATGGAGGAACCAACAGAAGTCACAACATCTAAGTACCTTTTATAAGTTGATTCTGAGTTGGCGCAACAGCAACAGCACCAGCCAAAGGGCACCCAGCACCTAGCTTCTGAAGCAGGCTGGTTCCAGTCGACATTTACGAGCGTTATGTAGTCGGGACAGAGCTTAATCGACATCTTCGATTTGTACCCGCCGGAGTGATATACCGGTACTAAATCGATTGCTAAAGCACCCTATTAGAACCATCATACCTGTCGGATTCATCAACTTCCGGCAAGTGCCTGACACCTTTAGGTCGCCGTGTCTTCTAAAACCAAAACACGCTGAGAAGTCGACGATCCGGTGATCATTATCCAGCCGGCAATTTGAATGAAAGATTGTTATAGCTCTTGCAAATCATTTCGGTGCCGTTTAATTCCCTTGAGAAAGAGTGAAGGACGCTGGGACGGAGCGATGGGTTATGGTACGTACAAGTCCAAGAGCTATCTTTTATTATCTGCTACAAAGGAGAAAGATACATATACACGAATAATGGTACAGATATTACTACTTACATGATTATCGACTTGACGAATACACGGAGCATCGCAGGCTAGAGGAAACCTATCGTACAGTAAGGACAAGATCGAAAGAATATTCGTCGTACAAGAAAAACCGCGCCACGAAGACAGAAATGATGAGTAAGCAATAAAAGAGACCGATGTCAAGAGTGTCCTATCCCCGAGATGGAGTCCGAGAGAAAAGAGATACAAAGTTGAAAAAGGAAGGCGAAGAGTCTATAATCATGAAAAAAGTAGACGTTTTCACGTCGCAAAGTTCACATCATGCCCCGAAGTCGGTGCACGCTGCTTCCTCGTCGGACGCTTGTGCTGACCACGCCTCGACTCCGCAGGGTATTCGCACTTAAGCTGTCTTCTAGCGCACTGACTACAAACGAAATGTCAATCAGTAAACATTGGCATAAACCGTAGCATACTCGACACCTACTTGCACGTCATATCCGCGCTGCTCTCCATGGGCCTTCCGCAGGCGATTTTTCGTCCTCTACAAAAGTAACAAGCCAAGTTGCTGGACTTGTTCGACGGACCAACGTTGCTGCCCGTACTTCCCCTTCGACCGAGATTCATCGCTGGAGGAGACGGAGAGTCACCGTTCGTGTTAGGCGACCACTCCATGGGGCCTGGCATGTGTCCAATTTGACCAGGGTAAGAGGATTCGGCCATAATCTGCGCGTCGGTGTTGAAAAAGCTGTTCATAGATGCAGGAAAGGATGGAACAGGTGAGGCGATCGCTTCAGAGAAGGCGTCGGTGTAGTTAAAGTGCAGATGATTGGGAACCGTATGGAGCTGGTGCTGCTGGGGAGAATTATTGTACTAATTTCACGTCAGCTCCAAGAAATGCAAAAGGAGAACTATGACTTACTTGGGACGACCGGGCAGTTGGATCCGCAAGACGAAAACTCGAGACCCCATAAGAAGGGTATTCATGGACGAGGGTTGGTGCCGGTATGATATTGTGGTTCTGCCACGATCCGCGTTCGCTGTTGTCACAATGAGAAACGTAATTTCCGCCCATGGTGTACTCGGTATGGGATGAAAGACCAGCAAATCCATTCGCAGCAGCTGCAGTCAAGGGGATTTGGGGTTGAAACTGTGAGTCCTATGGAAATATTAGGGAAAAGGTTTATGTTAAGAGATCATAAAACATACCGTTGTCAGTTGCAAGGGTCTTTGCGTAAATGGTGTCGTACCGGAGTCGAAATTCATGTTTAGCGGAGACGACGCGACGGTGTACGCGCCTTGATGGGTGGAGGTCGCGTCTGCAGCTCCGCCTTGCATCAAGAATGGTTCTGTATCACAGCTCAGTCCGTAGCCTCCCTGCGTAATATTTGCCGGCGGTGGAAGCCAATGAGATGATCCGTCATCCAGAAAAATGCGCGAAGGTGAGAGAGACCCGCTTTTTGGGCGCCTGGGTGAATACGAATGTGGGCTGGGCTCAGCGGTCAGCGGGACGGTCGTATGCAGCGCCATGGGACGGAAAGGCGTTCGAGAGGAAGGAGGTGGTGGTAGGAAGGAGAGAAAAAATTACGAAGCAACAAGGGCCTCCGCGAATGGCTCTTCAGTCGGATTTGGACATAATATCGAAAGAACAGAGGCTACGACCTTGCTTCGTGCTTCTGTTGACAGCCTCAAGGTAGGCACTGCCACGTGGTCCAAAGTTAAATCAATGTACGGAGCTGATCAAGGGCCAGTGACGGTAAATAAGCAATGGTCACCGTTGGTTAGCCATCGTTTTCCTCTGCGACCTTGTATTTTCTAGAGAGAACAGACGACCAACATGATGGGGGAAGATGTTTGAGATTGGAACAGAGTCGACAGAGTTGGTATCTAGGCGTCATTGGGCGTCATTGGGCGCCTGTCGTGCCATCAGTCCCTCAAACCTGATTCAGCCATGAAGATTCAAAATACGGATTAAAAATGAACACGGCGCTGGAGATTATGATGCTTTGCTTCGTTGGTTTGTCTTCGCTGAGAGATCTTCAAGAAAGGTTAAAAGATCTTTTCTTGGTCCTAAAGCAACGATCAAAGCGCCAGCGTCAAAATTCAGGACGGCTAACTCCTCAGGAAAATACATATCCCACTATAGTCTATGTGTCTTTGCTTGATTCAATTAAGCATGACGTAATATTCATTGCACGTACCGCACTTGGGGCTCTGCCGTTCGAAGAAGATATCGACAGTAGAAAGCCGGTTGGTATCTACTATTCGAATCTGATCTTGATGGGCATCCCAATTTCTCCACACCGACCCCGAAGGGACACCCTTCGGCCACGTAAAAGTTTTGGTCACGTTTCGAGGTTCTTTGAGTCCCCAGTGCAATTTTGTCCTTCGTCCTGTTTGTATCCCCAAGGGAAAACTCGAAGGTTAGATCTTGAGCCACCCGAAGAGAATACTCACTAAAAAAAGGGATGGAATCATTGGGACAGGTATTGCGCCAGTCCAAGTCGAGGAAATGTCGATGTCAGGCCGTAGGTAATCAGAAGCTCGGCTGAAGGAGTTGGGCGTTGAATAAGAACCAAGATGTCAGCTTGCCGCTGCCGGCGTCGGATGCATCGGCTTATCTAGTCCCGATGCGTAGACGCGTCGGCTGTCCTGGGCCGGTCTGCCGAAGTAAGGATACTGACTCTTGTAATGTCTTGTTTTTTCATTAGAGAATTTGGGATCCTCTCCATCGCTAGACCTTCATGATCCGTACCTGCAAAAGGAGATGTCTTCTGAAACGATACTTCGGCCCTTTAATCCATGTAAATATTGACTGCAAGTCCATAACGGCCTCCTGGTATGTATGTGTTTGACTAGAGATGAATCACGAAACGGTATATCAGGATGGAAACCAGCACCTGGGACCGAAAATAGCGACAGATCCTCAAACGCTACAACGGGATCTATCACCTAAACAATAACCTGTCTTCACCGAGACAGAGCCATCCTATTGATTCAAAATATAATGCGCAAGGAATTAGGTCAATAACTCGCCGCTATATCCTTTGATAATACATAGCGATAGTGTCCGAGTTACAGAACTCTCCAAAGGAAGACTGGGCACCTCTGCCCATTCAGAGCGACACGGCAACTAAACCATGAAATAGAAATATACGCGCTGAAGCGAGAAAACGAAAGAATAGCTATGCTCTGCATCCCGGAGCCACAGACATTTCGGACATAGGAACATTAGACAGAATACACAGGGGGAGGCGCCATCACATCTTCTACAACGACTCTGCACTGGACACTCTTCTCTTGGATATACCTATCGCTCATGGAGCCTTCGCTCCCCGGATCAGGATTTGCTACGAAAAGGGGAGCGGAAGGACGAGAGGAAATGTTGGCTTGGGGTAGACACTCATACAAGATTGGGGCCGACGTCAACGGTGGAGACATCTGGTTATGGCGACGAAGCTGGCGTCTGCGGCATAACACACAAGTCGCGATGCATACAAGCGTGACCAACACACTGAAAGAGACCCCGAGTCCGATGGCCAGAACATTGACACCGCCACTAGCATCGTTGTCGGAACTCCGTGCAGCTGTACTCGCAGAGGCAAAAACAGAAGCAGAGGATGCCAGACTACTAGATGCAGCAGCTGGCACAGTCGAACTTTCCGCGCTCGCTGTATTATCGGTGGCATCATTAACCGTAAATCTATTAACATCGTCAGCTCCAAGCACGATAGAAAGGAGGAAAACTTCTCACATGAACCCATCTAGAACAATCCACTGTCCTGCAGCAGCCATAGACACGACAACCTCATGTGTCTTATTATCTAGTCCAGTCCTTGACCAGTGGACAGTGAATCGCTCCGATTCTGGACCCCCGTCTGTGCCCTTCGCCTCAGGGTCTGTGAGGTTCACGAACGTCGCACCTTCACCATCAAGGGCGACGGTGGAGTTCACCAAGTACGGCCATCGGGGGGAGAGGAAATACACCGCAGTACCTGAAAGAAGAATTGTGGCGTCAGAAAATCCTTGTGGCGCAGAACACAATAAATTACCGGTGAAGATGAGAGTTGCCGAAGCAAAAGGATCGCTGCTCAACGCGTGGCTACCGTTGAAGTCTAAAGTAGAAGTATGACTGTTGCTCGCGTCCCAGTTGCCAGTGTATGAGATCATAGGATCTGTGTCGTCGATGGTGACATTGCGCGGCTCGCCGCGGGATGTAAGAACGAAAGAAAACAAAGTGATGTATAAGAATAGAGAATGCATGGGAACGGGTGTGAGAACGAAGGTCGAATGATCACACGCAGAAGGAGCTTGATCTTTGAAGGTATGGGATTTCCTTTGGCCATGATGTGACCCAGTGGGTCCAGGAGAACAGCAACTGATGGGCGTAGTGAGGTCCTTGTATTCTTTGAGAACGATAAGACAGGGTCGTTGAATATTGTCACTTACTTGGAATCCGGAGTGTTTTTCTATGTCAGAAGATCAGGGTAGCTCTAAGCGCTAATATATGAAACAAGATGTTCGGGTCCAATCAGTGTCGGGTATAGCTTCGATCATGATAGTAACGTAGCGTATCTTCATGACTGCTCGTAGTTCTGAACGACACGAGCGAAGAACCATTCCTCATAGCAATGCAAATCCACTTAAAACGTTTGCGAGAGAATGTAACAGAGGCAAATGAACTGGTCGCATGCGCTATCGCCGCTACACCCCCGCAACTGTCGTCCGAGATTTGCGGTCCATCAATTGCATGACGATCATCAGCAACTGGAATCGCTCTCACACGGGCTGACCTGTGATAAAAGTTAGCCGCCGGGTCGTGAAGGAGGAGATGTAGAGTACCTTTGCAAGGTGCGTCTTGTTTAGAAAGGACATGGCTGAACAAAGTCATCTCTTGTCCCGTAATGATGGTATTTCGGGCGCTCATTTGGAGAGTTGATACCTCGTTGGCAGCAGAGACGATCTTGGTGTGAGATGTGACAGAAGGAAGTCACAATCTAGTGGGCTATGATGGGATTGAACGCATTAAGTGCGGACCTTGAAGGAACCAACAATCGAGAACAATCCGGGCAAGTTCGTTCAGGGAGTGTGATCATATCGTACTTTTGGTAATGTGAGAGACAGTAGGAGAAATGGGGAAAAAGGCGCCCCGCGAAGTCTGTTTTGATACGCCAGTTCCAGCCAAAGAGAAAGCTTTTGGAACATTCGCGTCATGATAGAGTTTAAAATGCATAGTGGACAGCACGAGCTAGAAGAATGTCTGCCAACAGCCTAAGTCTAATGTCAGAGCCACAGCGTCACCGTTATACGTATGGAGGAGGCGATTCGACTCACGCCTAACAGCACCGACCGGTTTGAACAAAGAAAAATGATCTATTTGCAATAGCCTGTATTACCGGGGAGGCCGAGCGCTGGCATACAAAAGATCCCGAATACCGCAGAGCGCGCACCTAATAATCGCTTCCTTGAACGCTTCCCTATGACTCGGACAAGCCTCGGGGTGTCACCGAAGACTGGCAGCTTAGCAACGGCTCTAAAAGCCGGAAGTCTACTGGATAGAGACTCAACAATTTGAGTTCTCCTTTACAAATGGAACATTCCAGGGAGGACTGTGAAGACGGCCGTATTCGTGTTCAGTGGACAGCACGTTCGTAGCATATATACAGAGCTTAAAGGATCCATATCCAACTAGCCAATGTTGCGAATCAGCAACAGCTACTGAGAGTGAGTGCTCGACATTACCATTTTACACCATGGCTGGCAAAGAGCAAAGCCCAGTATCATCGACGATCAATATTAAAGGAAAGTGTGAGTTGCTGTGAGGAGATTTGAGGATTTTTCATAGTTCCGATGTGAACATTGTCAGGGGATAAAAGTCCGATGAAGTGAGATGAACGCTATCATTGCGTCGACTGTCACATAACCTAAAAATGATATATGCCGTCGTAGCGCAATGGTAGCGCGTCGCTTTCCTCCTTGTCTAGGCGAAGGTTGCGAGTTCGATCCTCGTCGTCGGTATTAGTGTGGGGTCTAATTTTTCTGACCGCATCCGAAGTTCAGTGTTTACAGTTGGGGGGGTAATTTGTAAGGTTGTGCGAGAAACCTTCATGGGAGAGCCTGTTACGGTTTTTAAATACCGAGGGTGGTTTTGGCTAGGATTGCACACGAAACCTCCTGGGCGGTAAGTTACCGTTTGTTACAGTCCCTTCCCAGGATGGTAGTTTTGCTACGGTAATTTACCATTAATTATCATTGACGTGCACATTCACATGACTAGCGCGCAGCAGATGAAGATTTTTTTCAGGTTATGTATCTTCCGATTCAATCTTCGCGTTTTTATCTCTATACATCCGGAAGTACTGGATATCTCTAACCCTAGCGTGTACAAAGCATATACATGGACGTATAAATGTAATGAATACTTGTACTGTCAAAAGTATGTGGACACTCGCCATATCTCAGCGTTTATGATCCCATAGAGACGAGAATGCCCTATAAGAGATATAAAGAGATTGCAATGATGGCTGAGCGCCGAGCGCTAGCCTCGACGAATCAGGCCTCAGGGCCCGAATTACACGAGGTTTACCGTTTTCCATTTTCTAGAGCCAAGTCCGACGACGGGGTTGGTATTGCGACGTCCAGCACGCGTAGAGGTTCACATCGCGAGATTCAATGAACGGATTTTTTCTCAACACTCCGCCGTGAAGTCGGCCGTAACAGGATAAGTGATGGTGTGTTACACCGAGTACCATCGTGGATGATGAGTCAGCGCGTACTGGCATCGCGAGTCGTCGGGATGTCACAGTGACCGTCACGAATCTTGTTTTCAACAACCATGGCATTAATGATACTAGCTCGATACTCGATTGCGGCTTCCCCGTTACATCGCCAAGAGGTTCTTTTACTGGGGATCTCTAGATCTTATTGGCAACTCGTGTGTATTGCCAAGTACTTCCCGCGAATACCCCTCTTTCTGACTACCTGACAGAGGCTTTTTTTGGATCACCGTGAATTTGACCGCTACTTATTCTGGCTTGATATCCTATCGGCGAAGAATGCATAAGGACACGATCCAAACCTTTGGGCAAGACAGCGGTAGACAAGAGAATGGCGAGTGGGCAATTGTTTAATCTCGGCAGGTCGTTGATAACAATGGACTCTGGAGTACGACGAAGGTGCGTCTTCGTAAATCTAACGTGTTCATTTTTCTCACAGGAGGAATTAGTCGATTCTATCGTCACAGTGGATACTAACGCCCATGCAATAGGCGGTAGCTGTCGACACAGATATCATGATGCTCCCGGCCATCGAACACAAACTCAGCACAGTGAGTAAATGGAACCTGTCTTGTGATTGTCGTCTCATACGTCGGGATTCCCAGAGCGACTCTGTGTGCATTTCGACGCGCGTAAGGGTTGTCTGCGCCGTGGCGCGTCATCGGCAGCTCCTTGGCGTCCTGTTGCCATGGGATGGAGAGTCAAATGTTTAGAGATCATCAAGAGGAAGCTTCAGCGGCGAAGCATCTCCCTCTTTTTTTGACTTGAGCGTATACCCAGGCTTTCCTTTGGTTAACATGCCGTCGTACCCGATGGTCCATTCAGTTTAAGACGAGGTACATTGCCCTTTTTCGTGTCCAAGCACACGCTAATTATTTCTCCAGGTTAGTAGCGGCGGGTCCCTACAATGCCCATCCTGAGTGCATGCTTGCCGTAATCGATCGGAATGCACAGCGACGACGACGAACAATCCTTTTATGGGTTCTACCCAGAACCTTGAGCCTACCTCCATACCACGTCATTCGACTGCTTGAACGACAAACTTTTTGAGCTCGCACTGCACGTATGCCTCTCTCATCAACCATGGGGCCTGTGAACGAAAGCGACGAGGTAGCCAATATTTTGCCGGTGACTCACCACGATGGATTCGGAGATCATGATGTGCTCCTTCCAAGTTTTGATGTCTGTTAACGGCGTCATTAGTCGTCTGGAATGCCTTTGGTATGTTGATGAACCTATTTCTCGATGTTCCGTTCCTGACGGTCTGTTGATTGTAGGCACGCAGGGCACCCTCTCGCACGCCTGGCATCGCACGCCATCGTCTATCATCTAATTCACTTCTGGGTACGAACGACCTCAGGACGGATGTGAGCCTACAGCCTATGACGAGAAACTTCACGGACCCAAAATCGCGGGCGGGCAAGCTGCTATATGTGAAGACCATGGAACCTGGAAAACCACTATCGACCAATCGTTTCGTTAATGTACATCTCTGTTGTGGCCTGGTGGAACAGAGCGTACTGTCCCTTGTGTTGTTCCGCCGCCGTTCTGCTGCCCAAGTCTGCCGTCCACGTTCTGAGGTGGGCAGCCATTCTGTAGTCTTTCCTGGCTATTTGGTGCGGCACCCTGAGGACATTCACCTGGACCCAGTATTACCGGAATCACCGGTACCTCCAGGAGGACCGTTCTGTCACTGGTCGCAGTTGCCTGTTTTGAGAACCCTGTCCGGGGTTGTTGACCCTCAGGATGACATCATGACCACCCTGATCCCCGTTCGTCTCATGGTGGACTGTTGGTCAGGCTGCTGGCTGCCATGACTATCACCCGATGGTCCTTGCCCTGGACCACCGTTAGGGCCATTATTACCACCGAATCCTTGTCTGTCGCCACCCGAAGGAGGGTTCTTGCCGCGGAGCTGAATATCCCCTTGACGGGCGCCTAGCGAGGTCTACTGCGACATGAACTCGGAAGAAACTGTGATGATAATGTTCGCTTGCCGTTGGGAGAGCGAACGTGGCGAAGATGGAGTGAACGGCGGAAATGCGCATGATGGATGGGGAGTAGGCTCGGTTGAGTTGCTGGAACAAGTGAAGGGAGGGCTGGATCTGTAATGGACCAGCCAATACAGGATGGAGCAGCGGGCTTGACGACGAGTTCGAGTTCGTTTTCCTCGCCTTCATGCCTGGCTAGTACGCCCCAATGTCGAGTTGACGCGTCGCGGGTTCAGGCGGCCCATGTGCGTGTTACGGACCGGGACTGAGATCAAAGGCGATAGTCCTCAGTACGTCGTCGCCTCGGAGAACGGCTTTTGGCCTCAGTGTTGAAGGGCCTTCGCAGTCTCTGTTAAGGCTGTATCCACGCTATTGCTTGTTGTCGTACATGCTGTGAACAATGTTACTCGAGCGATAATATCAGGCTAGTGGGGACGATGAGGGAATCCTGGTTACGACGGGTGGGCGCCTGCGAATCATCGCATCATCACGAGGGTTTAACGGATTCGTTCGACGTACTTGCCCAGATGTAAATGGCATTCTATTGGCGTAGGCGCGTCGTAGTTGTCCACCGATATGCAGCTATATACATCTCTGCGGAAATCGGTACATCCTTAGTAAGCGTATACTGCCGATCAAAGGAAACGGTACTAATAACACTAAATCTCAGAGCAAATGAGAAAATAGTCGCGCGTCCGCTACCTGCACGGAGGTTTCCCTCTCATTTATGCATAAAGGCTCCGGGTGTATTCCTTAGGTCGGCCGCCCATCAGCTCTATAGGGAAAAATATCCTGAAAACCGATTGAATTGGTTGTAGCATATATGAAGGACACCGGAAAGCTTCAATCGGCAATCGACGCGTCGCGTCACGTCCATACTGTACATTGCATTCAAAAATCTTACATTCCCTGCGTCGGTTGGGCCATGTACTGGCATTGGCCAATGAACGTAACACACAGAGCTTCGCAAGCTCGTGGCAGTTTATGACGGCTCAGAGGCGCGTCACTTGCGTCATCATTTAACGATTCTTGATCCCGGACTGTCAACGTCCAGTACGCAAACAAACGCAAGCAAGATTCTATAGGTATAAAGACCAGCCCGTGTTGCGATGGGATCTCTTTTTACTCTTTCTCTCTGCCCACTATGACTCCTGTCAGCGTTCCTCATTCATTCGCCACTCCGGCTGTGGCAGCTAGCAAGGAAGGCAGAGGCGGTGAAGCTGAAATCGCTATCGACGACAACGACGTTATAGATGTCGTTGCAGAGAAGAGGTGCGACACGTATGTCTCCCTGCTGCCGCTCATACTGAGTCCATGTGGTACTAGGTTGCTCAGGCAGTTGGACCTTCGAATCCTTCCTGCTGTTGCTTTAACGCTCATTCTCGGTAGTTTCGCCGCAAACCTAGTGCGTACCACCACCTCAGACGTCAGATTATCAGCTAATAGACTACCAGGGCAATGCTATAATTCCCAATGCTGATACTGGCGACTCTTTCCTTCAAGTATTGCATATGTCCACCCACCAGTTTTATGCCGTCGCGGCAGCGTCGCCCCTGACAACTACGCTTTTCCAAGTTCCATCAAATTACATACTCAAGTACTTCTCACCGTCATATTGGCTCGCTTTTCTCATGCTTGGGTGGGGAGCGACCCTGATGGTTATGGCCGCTTCCAAGAATTACATCACGACACTCCTCCTACGTTTTTTACTGGGTGCGTTCGAAGCAGGTAACTCGGGAGTAGCTTACCAGAACCATATCTTTCACACATTCACACTAGGGCTTGCGCCTGGGGTAGTCTACTTCTCCACATTGTACTGGTGGTACTTTGTCTACCACTTTCTTTTTTTCTAATTCTGTCTCGCAGCTGGTATCGATGTCAAGAACGTTCCCTGCGTATTGCATTTGTATATGCCTCTGGAACTCTTGGCGGCGCATTCGGTGGAAGCATTGCATACGGAGTCGCGAGTTTGAACGGTGTTCGAAGTCTGGAAGGTTGGCGATGGCTGTTCCTCATTAAAGGCGTGCCGTCGATCTTGCTGGCCATCCTCGTATACCTCTTTTTACCATCTTTTCCTGAGACATCGTCGTGGCTGTCACCCGACGATCGCGCGCTCGCCATCCGCCGCATGAAGCAAGAGTCGTCCAAGTCTTTGTCGCATGACAAGATAACATGGGCCGGTGCCAAATCGACTTTGAAAGATGGGCGGCTTTATCTGCATTATTTGTTGAGCATGGTTTCATGTATCCCGCCCATCAGCCTAGCACTCTTCGCGCCGACAATTATCAATGGGCTTGGCTACCAGGGACGGAATGCACAGCTGTTTGCCGTGCCCCCCTTCGCGGCTTCATTTGTGGCCACGCTAGGGTTGCCGGTGGTGGCGGACAAGTATCGGGTGTGGTCAATGTGTTGTCTAGTATCATATGTCATAGCAGGTGCGACATTCATTGTTCAAGGTAGACTGGGCCTTTGTGGTCTTTGAATCAGATTAATCCAGCCGAAATTTCAGGTACACTGCCACCAACGGCTTTTAAAGCGCGCTATGTGTTGCTTTGCTTTGGAGCCATGTTTAGCACCATACCTATGGGCCCTATGCCGGCTTGGTTCACCTCCAATCTACGAGATACAAATGCGACGACATTGGCTATTGCGTTTAGTTCGACACTTACAACAGGTGGCGGGATAATTGGTAGGATGTTCGTCGCTTCTCGTTCACACGCGGACTCACCATTTCTCAGGAGTATTTTTATACAAGCCGAGCGAAGCGCCAGGGTATCAAACAGGCCACTATACAAATGGGGGCATCCTGTTTTTCTGCGCAGCCTGCATCCAGCTGCTACGGATGATTTACAAGCGGAGGAATAAGGAACTGCAAATCGGACAGAATCCATGGATAGTGCAACGTACCCGTGCTTCTTACGTCTCGTATCATGATATGTCGTGGATTGACTTCAGTCAAAGCTCCAGTACTCAGTTATTAACACCAATTCCATTGCCAGGTTTCCTTTACTGCCTAGTTGAGAGTAAGGTATCATCCGTATGGGATGTCATGATCCGACGATATCGTGAATCACTGAATCCCACGTTGCTCTGAAAAGCAGGCGGTGGAGCACTTAGTAACCCAGGTTACTACTGCAATAAGTCAACATTCATTGAGCCAGAACCGCTCACTCTACCCTCCAGTGCACGCATTTTGGACGAAGCCAAAGAAAGAGTGCATTACCTGTTTCTCTTGGATTGTCATTCTTAGGCCGTCCGCATTGACAATGCCTATCTCAACAACGTGCCTCTAACAGAGTGGACCCTCTTCCATCTTGCGATGCTAAAAAGGACCCTACCCGACATGATTGAATACCTGACCGCAAGACGGAACTTGTTGAAGGCCAAGCGTTGTCGGTATTCCCAGCGGGAATGATAGCAAAAAGGAAACGTGTAATAATTATCACGTTAGACTTAAGGATCCCGGGCCGATGTCTATGATATCGTACCAGCAGAGGCTGCCGGCGCAAAGTTGACTTTGCTTTGCACTTTGGTCCGGATCCATTCTCGACGCTTGATAAAAATATAAACGGGTGTCACCGTTATCTTTCTACTTCCTGCAATCATTTCACCGAAGTCCAAGAAGGTAGACTGTCTTTTTGACAGCGAATTTCTTCTTTCTTCAACTTTTCTTGTGGTGATTCTTGGTTGTCTTCGAGATGAACCAGAGGAAGGTAACAGTGTCTCTTTTTCCAATCACTGATACACATCTAACTGGTTTCTTCCAAAAAACTTCATGACTGTTCTCTCTTGACTTCTCCGGCGACGACTGACTTCCAGGTTTTTAGTAATTCTCCGTGCACCGTTTTTGAGGCTGACCTATATCCTGACATTGCGGGTAGTCAAGTCACGCATGCCTTTGCATATTTTGACAGAATCTTAGATATTCGAAGACGTGAACGCCAAATTCAAGAACCACCTGTCCTTCAAGCTACTCAACGGAGATTCGCATTTCTCGGGCAGCAAGCACTGGCTGAAGAACCAATCTAGCAGATGAAATGGAAAGTCCAAACATGGATTATCCTGAAGGAAGGTCAATCCACGAACGAGTGCCGTATGCCATCCCGGCGAAAGATCATGAACATAATACCGGTTGTTGTATCTCATAAGTGCGTTCCTATTCGTTTTTCTGTGTGAACGACAGCTCACCGGCCTCATAATGTGTATGACAGTGCCCGGTGTCGAATGTCAACGTCAAGTATTATCGGGCGGCATATACCTGTAACATCGGGAAATGGATGTTCCTTTGGTATACAGCTTCAGCCTGTGCCAAGAAACCAAAGCGACAGGTTCTGCCTCATCGATCTCAACTCCGTGGTCTTGGCTTTTCTCGTTAGCCCGAACGTCGGAAGGGCTGACCACGTGTACAGGGTTCATCAGCACCATCAGATGCACGATGCTCGTTGATATGAGCATGATAGGACTTTCCTTCTTTCCACTACTCGGGCTGCTCCTACCCTCCGTCTGAAACCCTTTCATACCTTCTAGGCTTGAGTGTTTTCGAGTGTTATGGTCAACCTCGAAAAAGTGTTCCTCGAGCCACGCAATAAGAGACCGTCTGCGCTAGCCTTCATCGCTCACGGCAGACTAGGTGGGACGATGGATTCTCCAGTCACATCCGCCCTCGCTGAAACGCTCCGAACATCGTGGGGTGCTCGAGTTGTTAGATGGAATGCTCGCGGCATAGGTCAAAGTAGCGGCAGGTCGGAATGGTCTAGTTTGCCGGCGTGGGTAGGCGAGGATAATTGCTCGGATTACAAGGTATGCCGTCAATTGCAACCGTCCCCTATGTATGTATCAAATTTCGAGTAACAGGACATCTTCCGGGAAGAAGTCGTTCGATTCATGGACGAGTTCCCTTCTGCCCGCGACTGCGATCTGTTTGTTTGCGTGAGTGGTCCTTCTTCTTACATTGTATCTTGTTCTGATTTTTAGATCAGGGATACTCATGTGGAGCCATCTACGCCACTACCATTCGTATGCCAAAAGACCTCGCTGATCGATGTTCAAATGTATTCAATCCTATCCGATATATCCTAATATCTTATCCGATCGCCATTTCTCCAGTTCTTGGTCTCTTCAGAACTGGGTGGTACTTCCGTGCTTTAGAAGGTCTCGTTGGAGGTTCATGGGAAGACTGTCGAAACGAAGCACGAGCCGACGTTCTCATTTTGATGGGCAAAGACGAGCTCGGAAGTTTTGTATCACCAGTGCGGATTGCGTATAACATGTGGATGAAAGTCCTGAAGAGCAAGAGGCGCGCAGAGCAGGGAATGTTTGACGTCGTTGTCGTCGATGGGACAAACCATATTTGGCATGATAGACTAGATAAACTCAGGGAAGAAGTGAATAGATGGCTGTAAATTTGTGTTCAAATCCAAAGAACTGCCGCGACTTGGTCGAAGGCTGATTTTTTTAGGCTCTGATTTCTGAAAAGAATGCATTTACTCACCAAGCGACAAGTCATTTCGTGAGGACCTTCAGGTGTTCTATCGTATTATAGCACAAGGTGCGGGACCAGTCATTGCTCTTCGTGATGAACGATCAGATTCCGAGGCCTAACTTGAGATTCTCATGACCTTCTGATAGACATATTCGAGAAGCAGCCGAATGCTCATTGCCGAAGGAAATCAAGAATTGTATGCAGAGCTATCTTCAACTCCCTATAAATACGTCGCCAGGGCCTGCTGCTAGAAAAACTTGATCCGTCCAAGTACTTAGTAGAAGAATGCACGAAGAAGAGGAACATCGTCTGTGTCGTCAGCTCAATATCCGAATGTATGTACGACGAATCAAATGAACCAGTGGTCTTGGATTGGCATCGTAATGCTCTCCTATCGCAGATAGACGCGGGGAAAACGCGCGGCGGCCGCGATTTATACGACTTATGGGCAATGGGAAGTCAGTCTATTTCTATACATATGTCATTCTCCTGAGAAGAGCTTAGGTGTTTCCACGCCTGTATGAGAACTGATGAGTTTCCGAACTTCGAAGCTTCTGCAGTTCGGGCCGTCGAACCCAGTAAGTCTTTCAAAATTCAGACAACGTTAACTGGAAACGTTTATTCGTCTATGTGAAAAAAAACGACATAAACTCAATGGTACTGGGGATCAGGAAAAGTCAGAGTCCGCTTTAAAGTACTAGACTATTGCCAAGGTTACGGCGTCTCGAAGACTGTAGAATGGCTGATTTCGCATCGGGATTCGGCTCGGACCTATGAATATCGACTGGGATCAGGCTGGGACGAAGCTGGTGCGACGCGGCTGTCACCAATTCAAGTCATGAACACGATCGCGAAATCACTTCCGTCAAAACAGCATCGACGTCCCGTCTTGATTTAATTGTGGTAGTTATCGCCCTCTCCACGAATTAGGAACGTCTGGTCAATTCTCCGGTTATCTATCTATCTATCTATCTCTCCTATCTATCTCCCTGCTATTTTCAAAACCATGCCGCATACTGTAATACATTGCCATACCGGCCAAGCTTTCTCTTGTTCCATGCCTTTGCTAGTGCTGAAACAGATGGTTTTCGTAGCCGTACACCCTATCTTGAATCAAGAAATTCTGTATGAAGTCTCGCAATTTTCGTGATGAATCAATACGCTCTGTCATGCTTTTTTTTCACGATCCAGGAAGCCCGCCCGGTGAGTTATCTTTGAGCTATCTTCCTATCAAATCATTACAAGTCACGATTAATATTGATCAGGGTCAATCTGACGTCCAGTAATCTAGTATACGACGGCTCAATATCATTTTGATTCTATGCTCGGGTCCCCTTCTAATGTTCTGAACAATGAACTTATCAAGAACATACATATGATAAACTTATGACGTCGTCGATGACCGCGAATTCCTTATTGAGTACAATGGATGCTGATTTCACGGTGCCTTGGATCACAACACGAGTTGGAATTCGTTTCCATAAATTTGCAAAACGTGATGTCAAAACCATGAGGAGTTCTCCAAACGCCTTCCTTCTCTCTGGTGAGCTCGATCAATTCACACCACAAGTATCCGTCCTGATGTTCAAACAAATGCACCATCAAGTCGTGGAAACTTGAAGAACTTGTCGAGAACAGACCTCAGGCTCTCTCTACGCATGGGCGTCAGTTCGTGACTAAGGGCCCGGGTCCAATGATTGCATCGCCAAACTAAACTCTGAGGCGCTGCGCCTACTTCCGCTGCTATACTGAAGCGAGGACACTTCCATGCGCTCAGCCACATGCCAACATTCCCTTGTGTTGACCCATTAAGGGAGATGACAGATTTTCGACCTGTAAGCGGGAAGTCTATAAGAAACTTCGAATGGGCGCCTTAACCCATCTCTGCAGTACCGGATTTACGGAATGCCCGCCGTATTGTAGCGTCGGCACGACATTGCTGCGGTTCGTCCCCCTTACTTTGGAATTCAAGCTTTCTTCTTAGATGCATGTTGACGGTCTCTGGGAACTGTGGGTTTACGTCTTCGTCTCAATTTGGTGCTGCCCATGACCATGTTTATGATAAGACACCTTCAAGACGCTGACCTACACCCTGTTGCCTTTCGGGTACTGCTACTACATGTTGCGCTAGACACGGCATATTGATATACCGTACGTTGTCCTAGAGGTCGCCTCTGCTAATGACTTCGGAATCCACGGGCCAGGGTTAACCGAAACTTATGTGAAAGAAGTTCTCAGTTTCCCCTGGTTTCGCACAGCTAACATGTCCAACATCAGATGAAGATGTTCTGCCATCATTGTTTCCTGAATCTGCTCCTATGAAATTGACGTCCCCCTCTAATCGAAAATTGATCAGGTTTTCATTATTTGGATGATGGGCTGCTTCTCCGCTTCGCGAGTTTCTTCAGCATTGGCCTTTAACTCTCATTCCGGAACCGAGGAATGCATTTCGATCAGCCCGCACCGGTAAGCACATCATCCAGGATACGAAATCAAACAGGGGTATCTCTATATATGATTACTTACGCGGTTCGAAGTCGTCCGGCGATTCAATGCAAATCTTGATCCTAGATCGTCATGACTCCTTGGTCACCGGACTTAGATTCCCTTAACTTCAGCTTCTGTCGTTCCATACTTTCCACCCAACCATGTACCAATTTCCAGTTAGCGACCGAAAGCGACTTCACAAAGGGAATACACCGACACTACCGCAGACAAACTATTGCCAGCTTTGTCCGGCAAAGTTCACCAGGGTGACCCATTTACAGCGGCATATTCGTTCCCGTAAGCCTCGTTTCATTCCCTTGCGACATAGACTCATCTCAAGTCGGTAGATACCAACGAGCGCAGTTATCATTGCGACGTAGGCGAAACTCTCCCAACGATTTTTTGTCATACTGATGCTCATCATCTTTGCAGCTGTGCGGCGCACAATTCACGAGGAGCGATGTTCTCTCGCGCCACAAGAAAACCTGTAAAGATCCGTGAGTATGGTCCTTTATGTTGAATACACGAACGCTAACCGTAGACACCAGCATGGTATCTAATCGCTCGAGACAGAAGTCTTGCAAGGTTTGTTACCGATACATGACGCCCTTGCAGGAGTTAACGGTTTAATAGGCATGTGCTGCATCCAAAGTTAAATGCGACCTCGAGTACCCATGCTCGAGATGTGTCTCGCGCAACGAAACGTGCATCTTCCTCAATGATCCTGCCGTTTCCCGCGAGAAAAGGCGTAGCGCTAAGGAGCGTAGTATAATCTCCAAGGCAGACTGCCGTCAAAGCCCTGCAGAGACTATTTATGATTCATCTTCTTCATCTACTTCCTCCTCGACCCCAGAAGAATCTCCAGCGTCCCCTACGTTTTACACCGAGCCAAATACTCCTGACCCTGGAAATTGTGGCCGAGGGGAAGGGGTATGGGCATCCATTCACGGTCACGTCGGTTCATATTCTCGTTGCTCAGCTTCGACCTCGGACAACGAATACATGGATTTCTCATGGTTGGGTGCAGATGGCTCCGGAGACGACGATAGCTATTACTCTTCCGTCCCTCTTTCCGCGGTGGTACCACATTGCGTGTCCACTGATAATCATCTCCCACTTCCGTACTTAGATCCTACACGGGCTAGTATATCACTGTACGACGGCGGTAGCGTTAACTTCACGACTAGCTTGTAAAATATTTTGCACATTTCAAGTCCCCCGTTTGGGCTCATGTGACATGCTGAAAAGTTCCTTACAGAAATCTCGTCGTTCTCGCCGAACTCTCGCGCAGCAAGGCAGCTTCGATACCGGGGAACACAGTCTTCCTATGTCTCGTCACAATCTGATTTCATGAAGGCACCGATTGTCGAAAGTGAATTCGGACTGCGTTCCAGACAGTTAGTGGCATGCATCGGCAGAAGTGATTCACAGAATTGGAATGGTGGTAAGATCGATGCCGATTGTGATCTTCGATGTTTGAGCCCATCCTTCACGGGGGAAATCAAAATGATCTCGCTTGGGCAGTAATCAGAAGACTCGGGACTTTCCAGATCTCTTGTTCTCTGAGAGGTGTAACAAGCACGGTGCCACGGACCTGGTGCAAGACTACCAAATTTCGATTCAAAATTGCGGAGCTTCCTACAAATCGAACATCTTTGATCGACAAGTATCCAACCTCCAGTCTTTCGTTCTGACTGGGCCTGCTGGTTAGCCACTCGCCGTCAACGAACTGGCCGGAACCGTACAGCTGACACTCCAGATGTTGATATCGACATAAACTCAATCATAGCTTCAATATGCCCATACTCATCGGTATTCACATTTTGTTCGAATTCGTATGGACCTGGCCTTTGTGAGGAGTTCTTCTCATACTACGACCCTCATGTTACCGAGTAACCCACTTAAGGCCGATGCGTATCAGAACTCGAGCTGGATTCTTTCCCCGAAATGTCGTAAGTGACCTAGGCACTATCCACTCGGACGGAGCTTTCCATTGATGATCAAGAACCAAGACTGCCTCCTGTACTCTCCTCTCCTCTTGAGCTTTTTTCAAGGCGTCTTTCATAACTTCGTTGGATAACGCGAAATAAGGATTGAGAATTCCAGATTCCCAGAAGCAGTGCTAATGATCATAATCAAAAAAACACTTTGCCATTGCTAAAAAGTCTGGTCAGGCTATTTTGATATCGATCATTGATCTTGCACAAGATATTATGGCAACAGTTACACGTGTTTAATAGGGCATCGTATGGCACATCGACGAGGGGCGATTGTTTTCTTGCCTCGTCGCCTGTTCTGTGCAGAAATCGGGACCGGATGGTACTTCAAATTTTCCGTCTCCACGATTTGGTCTCGAAACACCTCTTTCGAAACGATGACTTGAAATAACATTGAATTATTAGAAGCATCGCGCGTCGGTGATCGGCTTTGGGGCGTTCATTGAATGTGCCAAAGAATGCCGCCTGAACAGGAGACGTTCACGGCACAGCAAGGCGGCATATCGTGCTATGCAGTTAGGAAACAACGTTCCTAAGACGACGTGGCTGGTTTGTAATGAGTTTGGCGGGCGGAACTGGGCGGTGACTCTTTTGCGCAGTACACCCCGTGAAGCGGTGTCAATGGAAAAAAGGACGTAGACCTCGGAGCTCGAACCGCATCGCCGTTTAGTCCTGATTCACACCAACTGACCTGAAATCGACCTTCCTTATCTTCCTCTCACAGTGAACCTTGTGGCACTTGGTTTTCAACAAATATCATTTTTCTACCCTTCTCTGCTTCTTCTGCCTTTGTCCCAATTCGCTTTGCGACTCCTTTCACCTGGACCATTGAAAATTCCATAAGTACAGTACCTAGTCGGCGAGAGTCGGTGTTGTCCTTCCCAGGGTATTGGAGAGTTCAAGGAAAGTCGGGGACAGGATTCAAAGTGGCACCTGACATGTCGGAGATTGTGCAAGTGCCTTATTAGGCAGTTTGCATAATAATGCGGCCCGATAAGATTATGCGATGAATATTATGCCCTGTTATCTTTTGAGTACATAATAAGAGATAAGATAATCCCCTCCTGTTTTCCTGCGGTCGTTGCCTGTCGTTGCATGCCATACCCTACTGCTTACCTATGTGGCTTTGTTGTATGGGTTACAGATATGTTTTATTGAGCTGAAATATTCATGTATTCACTATTAATACTTTGGATGCATTGTCCTGTGGTCGCAATGATGGTGATCCCACTGCATGGCGTTGATCGCCCTCCCCATATATCCGAAAAGGCTTCAATCGCAATAAACGAGCGTCTTGTGATGAAAACAGAGCTAAATCTGCAAGAAGAATCAAAATTTGTCGCATCTCGGGGTGAAGAGCCGGAGAAGTGCGGTTGGCAGGAGATCGATCAAAATGATGGTGACAATGATGCGCGGGTGGACAAGGGAGGCCTGTCCGGCAAGTATGGGGTATGGGCAGGTGGTCCCTACTGTTGGGGCCGCACAGAGGGTTTGCGAGACGTACAAAGAAGAGTGACAGAGAGGGCAGGGCAGGTCAGGCCTTGCCAGCACTGTCATTGCTATCCTTTGCTGTTAGGCTGCATTACAACACTTTTTCAGTAGGTTGCGCAAGTTTTAAAAATTATAAAATGTTTTTATTAGGGCCCCATTGTTCTTAATATCAATACCCACCCTTTTCAACGAGAGAAACCGCTTGGTTTTTGGATTGATTTGTAATAGTTGCTGCCTGCGTAACAAAATAACCCAGTGCGCATACTTAGTTATGTACTATATAGTGTAGTGGTTGGTGCGTGTTGTTTGTATTATTATTTGTAATTGTAATGTATTCCTTAATGAAGCTCAATGTTCAATCCCTGGTGGATGCGACTAACATAATGTAATAACCAATTGTAAATAGATCCTTGTAAGCAAGGATCAACAACGGGCGTAGCCGGCAATATTTTTCAGTTACTCCGGGAGGGACCTAATTATGTTTGATCCGACCTTTATTAGGGATCAAATTATCCCCCTTATCGTAAAGAACTTTCACGTCGTTAGGCCTAATTAGTATCTCGGCCGCATAATGGCATAATATGGCATAATACCGGCTAAAAATGCCTAAAAATGGAAATGCAAAATGTCGGACATGTGTTGCTTCTGCTGATATACTGTAGGTTCTACGATGACTTATTGCCTGAATGAAATTATCTGGTGCACAATAGCTGCACAACAGTGTATAAAAAAATTTCTGTCGAAAGCAAACCTCGCAGGCGACGGACCGGCGCGGGACACTAGGCCGGTGGTAAATCACAGTCACACCGCGTCACAACTCTTTCCCTCGCGTTCAACGTCCACCATCATGACAATATCACTCACGACGATTCCTCGCTGCGGTGGCCGCAGCACCGACAAATTTCTACCCCCCGATAAATGGTATATATCGCTCTATCTTTATCAGTTGGTTCCTCACGCGCCTTGTCTCACCAGTTGCGCTCGCTGGAAAGAGGCATTTTCACAAAATTTAATTTCAGGAAAGTGTGGACCAGTCGATAAGACTCTATCGCAGCCGCGTGATGGTTTCTTCTACCATCTTTGACTCATACGTCTTCCTAGTAACCAGTTTTTCTTTCTTCCTGACACGCACGGTCAACCGATCATATTCTACAGAGGTGATTTTGCTGAAATGGTGCGAAGTTCACTCTGGAGCCTTCAAGCTTATCAATAGTCCAATAGGACTGTCGAGAGAATTGATATGGATACCGGTCCCAAGCCGATGAAGTGGAGTGGTACAACAAAGGTACGTTTTATTGTATTTACCTTGTTATCTGCTCCTAGCGAGGATCAGGAATTCAAATCATCTGTTATCTAGAAGGACTGACACCCTCCGATGCAGTGCTCACGGTGCTTTCTGTCTCTTTGTCCGAAAGGATCTATCTTTCAGCATGAATTGTTGGGGCCCAGCACCTCCCAGGCCCGCATTCTGGACGTGGTGATCAACTGAGCAGAGTCCACCAGGCAGGTGTGCTCTCAAAACCCTGCGGACAATAGCATTTTGAGGTGTGGGATATTGCCGTACGGGATTGAACGTTGGACAGAACGTGAGTCTTTTCTTCGTTGCCGGTAGCTCGTCGCTTACGTAGGGCCGTCTAAAGAAACAAGCGTCCTCGGCGGGGCGGGAGACCATCATCGTACTTGATGTCGTCGCGCATCATAGTAGGGGGTCGTCTTCCATTCAGATCCATCCCCCTCTGGTCATTATGCTCGTGGGATACCTACGAGATGCGCGACGTCGGCATCGAAGGCTCAGAAGGGAAGAAGGCAGCATTTTCCCCTTTCAAGATTCCTCTTCCTTGTAACCAGAAGCCACATTCTTGTTCCAATCCAGGATGGTTTGGTCGGATCTGAGTACTATGCGTGTTCTATTTTGACGGTCGATTCCGAAGACGACTTCTTCGCATGACTCAGTTTATCTTCTGACGTGTTTCGCCATCTTTGAGCAAGTTATGAGGATTGTTGGTTTGATACGTTGCCATGGCAAAAGGAACCTATCGCGGGGATCACTGCGAAAAAGTTACAGAGGACCATCCTTCAGGTGTGACAGCTCTCGGGGACGACCAGTTCATGTTTCGTTGTTGGAAGTGGAGTCTTTTTCACCGCCGGATTAACTAGCAAGGTACGCCGTTTTCTTTGCTGTGTACTGCATGTCTGAATTTTCTCTTCAGATTTACTAAAACTAGGTCGTTACGGAGTTAACTTCGGCACGTATCATCGTGATCGTAATCCATCAGTATCGTTGAGCGAAGCAGTCGGAGAGAAAGAACTATTGATTCTGCAGACCAAGCCAGCCATGTTGTCGTTCAATCTGGATTCCTCGCCACCTCCCTCGTCCTCGATTGTCACCATTAGGTTGTGTCCGCGGCCGAGCGAAACAAATCCGGACACACATCTTTCTTGCCCCACGCACAAAACTCAGAGATGAGGACCAACTTCAGGCATCGAGGTCTAGTATGGATGCGACATCTGTCTCGCAAAGACTGTCGGTATGTCGATGAATCCGTTTCTCAATAATAATAAGTCCCTGACCCGCTTTTGATCCCCAGTACACGAGCGAGACTTCTCACGAATCACAACTCTATTTTTTCAAAGCTATCACCCGGGTCTTAATTGAAATTCGTCTTACACATCCTATCCGTACCCACTCACTTCCCGAGACCTGCTCAGACCGAAAGATGAGACCAAAGGGGAAAACAGGTCATAGAATCACCGACAGCCTCGTTACTATAACCGGGCTGAGCAAAGACAAAGTTAAACTACGGCAACTAAGGATACCGATCACATCGTCGGCGTACGCTACCACTCTGACTTAACGGATCACCCTTACCATTATCGTCTGCAGCCATTCCGCTGCCCAGGGTCCGTCGCGTCCATTCTGAGGAAGGCCGCGGTCCTGTAGTCCTCCGTGACCGTTTGTCAAGTTGCACTGGGGTTGGCGGTCGTCGTCCGATACTCCTTTCGGTCCTTGGCTACTGTTATCTCCAGGGAGACCGTTCTGACTGACAGGTCCTGGCTGTGAACCTCCACGAGCTTTGACACGACCTCCTTCGGCCCCAGGAGGGCTGTTCTGTCCATTCTATGGTCCTGGGTGTCCATTTTGACGACCCAGGCCGAGTCGTTGTCCTCCATTATAACTATTATGACCATCCTGATCCCCGTTCATCCTAGGTGGACCGTTCTGGCCGGATTGGGGGTCGCCATTGCCTATCACTAGATGGTCCTTGTCCTAGACCACCGCTAGGACCACCATTACCACTGAATTCTTGTCCGCCACCACCTGATAGAGAGTTGTTGCCGCCTCTCCGAACATCTCCCTGATGAGCGCCTAGCGAGGTGTATTGTGACACGAACTCGGAAGAAACTTCGATGAGAACGTTCGCTTGCCGCTGGGAGAGCGAACGTGGCGAAGATGCAGTGAATGGAGGAAATGCGCATGATGGATGAGGAGTAGGCTCGGCTGAGTTGCTGGAACAAATGAAGGGAGGTTTGGATCTGTAATGGGCCAGCCAATCCAGGATAGAACACCAGGCTTGATGATGAGTTCGAGTTCGTTTTCCTCGCTCTATACCTGGCTAGTACGCGCCAATGTCGAATCGTCGCGTTGCGGGTTCGGGCGGCCCATGTGGGTGTTACGGACCGGGACTGAGATCAAAGGCAACAGTCCGCAGTACATCACCATCTTGGAAAGGGATTTCGAGTGTCAACATCGAAACAGCTGCGCACGAGCTGGTAGTAGACACCCGCAGTCTCCTTTGAGAGTGCATCCACGCTATTCCTCGCCCTCGTCCATGCCGCACACGACAGATACTCAAGCTTTCATGGCTGGTTAACATGATGGAAGTATCGTCGTGATAACCAGCGGACACCTGAAAATAGTCAATGTAGCCCATACTTTAGATAAGAGATAAACTTCAGCATATCACGCCATGGTATTGTCCGACTATTAGGTGAACGTGTACGGACGTAGGAACGGTGTAGTTGCTTGCCGGTACATAGATGCATACATCACTGCGGAAGTATATGCATCCTCATGTAAGCGTGTCCTGATCAAAGGAACCGATAATTACGCGAAATTTGAACGAACGTGAATAAGGCTTGTTGTACGTCCGCTACCCACGCTGAGATCGTTATCCTATACTGATACAACCAACAAGTCACATACTCTGCCAGAACAGTTCTATGATTTTCCTCTTGTGCTATAATCGAAAGGGTATCATCTGATGCGGTCTTACGTCCTACCACGACAGCATCGATAACGCACACTACCTAACGTTACTTGGATTAGGTCTACATGTTACGAGAGACAACACAAAGTTCCTCGTGTTTTGTGATACTACGTGCCCTCTGACAAACCTTGCTCGTCGACCCTCAAGGAAGACTGCTCAAACCAGGTCCGTGAAATGACTAAACGCGACTGAACTTGGGCCCAGTGCTGACAGTATTTGGCAGAGGCCGATAGTAGGTGAAATTCAATATACCATTATACTTCTCTTCGAACCATTGAAAGCTCGTTCAGCATGAACAAAAGAAGGAACCGGCGGAGGTCTAGGCAACATGTAAACGGAATGGTTCCACGATACAGCCACATATACGTTTCTTTCGACTTCCATCTTCTCCAGTCTATATCCATCATAATATCCATAACAAACATCATGCCAGCATGACCAACACATCTCATTAATTAACCAAGAATTGTTAACGTTCGCAAGCTGTGTTCATGAAATTTTCCACAATGAATACTAGGATTGTACCAGCAGGGCATGACTGAGGCAAGCTCGTTGTATGACCGGCCGTGCTATAACCATATCTGACATTCCATTTATCAGAGCACAAAAGGACGCCCATGAATACGCCCGAAAACGCGCTCAACATGCAATTGTCCTGGAACCATATATATATCCTAGATTTTGAGTGAAGCACGACACATTCCAAATGTCAGCATATAGCCACGACATAGACTCTGATTCTTCAAAGTCACGACACACCGTAAATCCTTCTATCCTTGCGACTGTTTCGGATGACAAGCAAGGTGGTGAGGCGGCGATCGTTATCAAGAACGATGACCACATTGATCCAGCGATGGAGAGGAGGTATCTTTATCATTGCTTATCAAATGACTATGAAATGAGTCCCTGTTGCACCAGATTGCTTCGGCGATTGGACTTGCGAATCATCCCCAGCATGACGTTATTATGCATGCTAAATTTCCTTGCCCGTACCAACATAGTATGTGATCCGAGTTCTTCTGATATTCAACTTTTCCCTCACACCTGCATCCTACATCTAGGGAAATGCCAGGATTCTCAACGCCAATACTAATGACTCCATTCTACAGGTCCTACATATGACCGACCACCAGTTTCTTATCACGCTGATGGTTTTCCTCATCCCATATGCCCTGCTCGAAACCCCATCATCATATATGCTGAAATACTTCTCACCTCCCTGTTGGCTTGCGTTTCTCGCCCTTGGATGGGGGGCAACTGATATGGGTATTGCGGCATCGCAAAATTATGGAACGCTAATCTCTCTACGAGTGGTACTAGGTGCATTTGAGGCAGGTGTGTAGGAGATATCTCCTACCTGATTTGTCCTTTAAATCCATGTATTAGGCCTCTATCCTGGGATCATCTACTTTCTCACATTGTACGACCGTCTCACTTTTCCAATACTACAGTTTAACCTGCTCACAGCTGGTACCGCCTTGAAGAACGCACCGTCCGGATTACTACGATATCAGCAGCACTGGCCCTTGGGGGGGCGCTCAGCGGATTCGTCGCATATGGAGCGGGACATCTGAACGGAGCCCAGGGTCTTGAAGGGTGGCGATGGTTGTTCATCATAGAAGGCGCGCCATCCTGCTTCCTGGCATTGGGTCTATTCTTTTTCTTGCCCTCTTACCCGGAGAAGGCATCATGGTTATCATCTGAGGATCGTGATCTCTCCATTCGTCGCCTGAAAGACGAAACGTGTAAGTCCATGGGGCATGTCAAGGTGACTTGGGATGGCACCAAAGCGACGTTGAGAGATAGAAGGCTCTATCTTCATTATTTGGCGTCCATCGCTGTACAAACCACTTTCTCAAGTTTGTCGCTTTTTTCGCCAACAATAGTGAGCGGGATGGGTTATGAGGGGCTAGACGCGCAGCTGTTCACGATTCCACCGCTGATCCTGGCAGTCATGGCTTCATTTTTGGTGTCGTGGGTTGTTGATAGATATCGAACCACATCGATGCCGGTGTTCATATCGATGTTTTCTGGCGGAGTAACATTTTTCATCCAAGGTGCGTAACTTCACATCGTTACGGGTTCATTCAGTTCAACTTCTTTAGGGGCACTACCACCGACTTCTTTCAAGGCACGCTATGCAATGCTTTGTATAGGAACAATGTCTTCATATGCATCTATACCGCTCCTCGTGATCTGGCTTACAGAGAACCTGAGGGACACGGATGCGATGACTTTGGCTATTCCTATGTACATTACTATCGGCGTGTTGCTAGGACAGATCACTGGTGAGCTGTGTTCCCCAATAGGCGATCGTTTGACTACAAATTCATTTTTACCAGGTATTTTCATCTACAAGTCGAGCGAAGCACCGAGATATCCTACCGGGCATTATACCAACGGGTCTGTACTATTAGTAGGTGCACTATGCGTTGGAATATTAAGAGTTATATATACGAGGAGGAACAACGCGCTGGTCGTTGGACAGAGTCGATGGATAGTGTGAAATATTGGACCGCCGTATTTATCTCGAGCGTCTTCGGGCGTATTGTATTAATTGATATACCTAGAAACGGACTTTTGGTGAGAAAGCCAGACGCGTTACCTTCCGTAATGGTCAGACCAGTATTACCGCACACTCAGAGCTACAGGGATTCGGTAAAGGAACACGAGCTGTAAACTACCAGTGGATCAAGGAGACAACTGGTATTAGTATTACAAGCTGGAAACTTAACACGGCGCAAAACCCAGAAATATCAAACTATCCAAGGATGCTGTCCAACGTCCAGATACCGATTCATCCTTTGATAAATCCATCTCAACAGCTGAACACATGCTGCGCCTACCAACAACACTGCTTCATTGGTATAATGCCCCGTTGGATATCCCGGCGCTTCTCTCGGCTTGTATATATACACTCCTAACAAATATAAGTCTAGACGTACGATGGAATAGACGAGAAACCTACCGATGGCTTGTCCCACCACTGCAGGTATCGTATTAAATGGAATAGCCAATGTTGTCCCATTTGTGTTCCTTAGATTGCCAGTAAACCAAGTCAGCATTGACGCATAGGGCATGAAGGTAAACGTAGATGCGAAGCAGAGTAACACATAGCGCGCCATAAATGCTATTGCCGGTAGCATACCTATAATTTTCATCATTCAGCTTCATTGAACACGCATACACTGAGACATACCTTGAACAATAAACGTCGTTCCTGCTAACACAAATGACACCAGTGTACACATCGACCAAGCCTGATACCTATCCGCCACCGCCGATAACCCCACCGAAGCGATGAACGCAGCGGCAAGCGGAGGGACGGCCAACAACTGCGCATCCCGGCCGTCGTATCCCAGTCCACTAACAATCGTCGGCACGAAAAGCCACATGCTCTGTTCAGGTACAGAGAAAGCGATAGTCAATAAGTAGTGCAAATACAGCCGTCCATTCTTTAAGGTGGATTTCGCGCCGTCCCATGTTATCTTGTCGTGTCCCAAAGACTTGGACGGCTCTTGTTTCATGCGGCGTACAGCGAGAGCATGATCACCATTGGAGAGCCATATCGCATTCTCGGGGTAAGACGGTAAGAAGAGGTATACGAGGATTGCGAGTGTGCATGGTGGTGTGCCTTCAATGAGGAATAACCATCGCCAACCTTCCAAGCCTCGAATTCCATTCAAAAAGCCAACTCCATATGCAATACATCCACTGAATGCAGCTCCAAGTGGTAGAGATGCCAATATCAGCGATACACGAAGAGAGCGCTCTTGAAGGCGATACCAGCTGCAGGAAGACTAAGAAGGAACTGAGAACGAGGAAGACATAGAAAGAGGAACAACTGTGCAATGTAAAGAAGTAGACCACGCCAGGCGGGCCCCCTAGGACGAATCCGTAAGAATTATGATTTTGATAAGCTAATTGGTGACATACCTATACTGAAGGCGCTCAGTAAGAGACGGAAGAAGAGCAGGGTGATGTAGTTATGGGACGCTGCCATAATCATAAGGCTGACTCCAGACCCAAGCACGAGAAAAGCGAGCCAAGACGGCGGTGAAAAGTATTTGAGCATATAATTCGACGGGATTGGGAAGAGCACGTGGGAAACCGGCGAGATAGAGGCGACGGCGAGGAACTGGCGCCTGGTCATATGCAACACCTGCAGGAGGGAGTCACCGGTGCTGGCGTTGAGGATAACGCTGTTTCCCTGGGAGAGGGCGCCTTTTGTTACTCTGCAGCTTGATGGCTAGGGAAGGACGCACAAAACTTTCTGAAGCTACGCTAACGGAAATGAAAATTGCAACCAAAGCTGGGATTATTCGAAGGTCAAGCTGCTTGAGTAACCTGGCACCATATCCATTCAGTCTGAGCGTCAGTTGGGAAAGATGCGCGTCATACTTTTTCTCTGCAGCGACATCTATAACGTCGTTATCGTCGACGATGATTCCAGCTTCCCTGTCTTCTTTGTTAGCTGTTGCATCTGAAGTAGGAGATAAATCAGAAGCGCCGCTGGGAGGGAATTGAAACGGTGCCATGGCGAGAACAGAGAAAGGGGGGAGGAAGATATCTCGTCACAAAATGGGCTCGTCTTTATATCCACGGAATTTTTGCTTGCAGTTGTTTGTGCGCTAAACCTTGACAGTCTGATTGTCGAAGGATTGCCGAATGACGATGCGAGTGACGCGCATCATCATAAGAAGTTCTGAATATTATTATCAATATAATGACGCAGGGACCGATTGTGGGACAAACACCAACCTTCATGGACCTATAGACATCTACAGGTGTGAGAGGGACGACCAAAGCTTATGGGAGGTTTTCGTAGAGGGTGCAACACATATTGGGGTGCGCGACTATCGATAGTAACGATATATGCAGGGATAAAACTGGTTCTGAACTGGTTAGGAAATCGCGCAATTGAGATCAGAGTCATCGGAGACGCAGGTATGAGGTTTTAAGGCGGTGGTTTCTCTGGTTTAGTGAGCACTGGATAGAATATAAATGGAGAGCATCTGCAGAAAAGGGCAGAGTCCAAGCCTCGATTTAGACGTTTTCCCACACGATGAGTGCCGGCAGAGCCGGCTTTATGTTTATTTGCCGTATTTTTGAATCCGTTCTTACACCTTTCTCTTGCTTCCCCTTATCAATTCCAAATCAATTCATGCGAGGACTCATGTAAACCACTGAATTTTGTTCGTGATGATGGTCTACCAAGACCATCATGAAGATTGTTCGTCAGATTCTGCCGGAAATTGGCACCGGTGTCAAGGCACCGTGTCCATCACCCCAAGCATCACCCTGGCATCACACAGCCAAGGCCCCACGACATATTCCGATTCTCTTCTTCACTCGACGTCTACACCTAAATGAAGAGGCGGAGAGACGATGTCTGCCAACTATTGGATTCACTTGAGGTGATTATCTTCCTCAGATCTGAGCCTGAGCTGAAAATTGATACTTTGCCATTTAAATCCAGATAGTGCCAAGACACAGCACAAGTGCGAATAATCTCCTTGATAACACAACTGTTATTCTACGCCAAATTTTTAGCTCGGTGCTCTCCATTTTTGGTGACTCGCGCAGTGGATGGCTAATTACTGGATGCATGAACATACAATCGTAAAGCTGCTGCCGCTTCTTATCCCGTCTGGACGTTGATCGAGTCAAGGTATCTCTGGATGCTGTTCGATAATATCAAACGCGCCAATCACCGCTTTGAAACAATCGTCCTAGAAAACACGGGGTGGAACATATCGCAAGAAGCTCGGAGGATGAAAGCTGACTTCCTGGTAAGCGCTTTCTCTCCTTTGCGACCTCTTAATTGATGCAATAGGTAGTACTGCATCTCCAACAATTCGGAAGTAAAATTTGATCCCTTTGAGTCGCACATGCGAAACTTTCTGCTCTTCCAAGAATCCTGGAGAAACATCACGCACTTCGCTTCAGAGGACCCTCATCGCGTCGTTGACTTTCTTCAGAAGGTGGTAGAATACTTGCCATATACTTTACGTTATTGCCCGCTAACGTCGGCCCCACAGGAGATTGATTCTGCCGTGAACCACCAATATAGAGCACGTTGCACACGCTCTCTTTTTTATTTGGTGAAGATTCACGATATTTTACCTTCCTCGTTGTCCTGCATGAACGTCGTCAAAGAGGGAAACCATGCAATCTTCGCAGGAGGTTTTTCGGTAAGTCTGAGCAACTCCCTTGTCGACCTCAGCACGAATTACGATACGTCCAAGGATATTTGGAAAGGTCGGACAACGAATGGCGGGTCTTCGGTATGCTTGAAAGTTCTCCGAATTTTCGTGAACAATGGAGTGCAAAACGCCGATACAATCATATCAGTGAGTCCGTGTTTAGCCTGAGGGAACGTATGTTGACCTCTTCCTTTGCTAAGAAATTTTGCCGCGAGGCGCTGGTATGGAGGAACGTAAAGCACCCAAACGTGCTTCCATTTCTTGGTGTCAATAAGGAAATTTTTGCTCCCAGTTTCTGCTTGATATCTCCCTGGATGGACAACGGAGACATCATGTCCTTTCTCCGTCGTCATCCTCGCCTCGATCGCCTAAAATCAGTAAGGTCTTTCCTACCTTCACAGTGCTTACTTCGAACGAACATCTAGATAACTGACGTCGCACGCGGAATGGCATACCTACATTCCCTCGAACCTCCGATCGTTCATGCGGACATTCGAGGTGTGAGTTCCATCTCGCAACAACACCACACTGTCCTTTATTTAAATTCTCTCTGTTCAGGCAAACATACTCATAACTAGCGACTTCCGATGCTGCCTCGCCGATTTTGGCCTCGCGCTGGCTGTCGAGCCTCCATCTTCCTCATCTTGTAACAACAGCATCTCTGGCTCTCTGCGATGGCTCGCTCCCGAGATCCTCCACTTTCATTTATTCGATCCACGATATCTCGCTGCCCGGGACGTCTATGCTTTTGGTTGTACCATAGTTGAGGTACTCCCTGCTTCTCTCGTTTAATCCGATTCAATTCTGAATGCTTATTCTTCGTAGATTTTCACAGGCAAGCCACCCTATCCACACATTCGTCACGACTCGGCGATCATCCATGAGGTCCTCACAAAAGGCAATCGTCCGGAACGACCATCTATGATGCCAGATGAGCTCTGGAAGCTTGTCAGCCAGTGTTTTCTTGCTTCTGCTGATCGGAGACCTCTTTCGAGCGATCTTCTTTATAATTTAGAAGAACTAGTGTCCTTCCCTTCTGAATAGTCCCTCATTCGTGCAAGCTGCGTTTAAGGCGGGAGGGGTAATGGAATGGTTTCGCTGACGTTGGGTTTCTCCAGCCAGCTGTATGTTGATCCCAAAATATAACTCATTTCAATGTTGGTACGAAGAGTAGTGCGCTGATACAGACTATATTCATTTGACGATGGGACAAACCGCTGGAAAACTGCTGGGCTGAAGACTCTGCTTGACGAATTTGAACAGTGGCTGTTCTGATGATGTCGTAAATATTTCCGAACAGCTCCCGGAAAAGGAGAACAATGTAAGATACGGTCTTCCTCCCGAATCCTGCCCTGTATTGGGTGCGTCGGTGAAAAGGTTCGGCTCGGCGTTAAAGTTGAATCATCCGGTCACCTTCTGCGCCACTTTGTTACAACAAGTGATGCGTGTCTTTAGCCTTATAGCATGATAGCATTAAGTACTAATGTACCATTTCGACCATAAGTTCATCTAACGCCTAACAGGGGGGTCTGAACTGACATTCCGAAAAATGCTATTTTTGGCTATGCATGCATACTAGTCTCCAGATTTTTTTGTTGGTCCTCAAAATGCTCTACAGGTCTCTTCTGTCAAATTTTGTTCTCCGAGAGGTATACTAGTCCAATCTGAAGCCAATAATGAACATCTTGAACTGAACTTGGTCAATTGAATGAACTTTGACATAAGTCCTAACACCTTACACAGGTCCATGAACCAACATCCGGCTGAACTTATGGTCGAAATGGTACAGTAGTCCGGTTTTGTTGCTCGCGTTCCGATTGGTGTTGGTGTTGGTGTTGTTTGGTTCCGATCCCTTTGTGATTCTTGATCACTGTAGTATCAGCGCAGAAGATATTCCGAGACACTGGTATTCATCAGATATATCTCATCTGGTGCTTGATGATTAAGGAACAATGTTGAACTATGAACTTTGAACTTTGAAGAACGCGTTGGCACGTAGTAATGGTGCACGACCACGTGGTTCGGACTTTCAATTTACAAACTTGACCTTGGACCGCGACCAGGATTAACGGCGCCACTCGTTGTGCCAAGGGTTGCTATACAAGCTACTTTGTGATTCAGGTGATTCATCCTTTACGACAATGCTCCTTTGTTCGCGAAATGTTCGCAAACAACTCTTGTTTCCTTTATAAACCTTGACGATTTCTTACCACTTACATACTTTCCCCCAATGGCGGACGTTACCACAGATCAACCTCCTCCGTCAATATAGCATGAACCACACTCCCATCGTTAAGAAGGCCCAAGGGCACAGTGAATTCACCGTCGAGTTACCAGAAATCCGAGAAAGACAAAAGGAAATCGCCGCCAAAATCCGCGGTCATTTCATCTCCGGTCCTTCAGCAACAGCGTTTCTGAACAAGTATATGCCTTAGAACGACGCTACCCCGAAAGACTTCAGGAAGAAGCAGCCCAGCCAGGCCAAAAAGGATTTACTTGCTTCCATGGCGCACGTTGGAGAGTCTACCATGTATGAGAAATATGTACGTCGTTCTATTGGTTTCTGTGGTTCACCCGCTGACTGTTTCATGCTCAGATCAAAGCTCTTGCTAACTGGCCCTTTCCTCTGAAAAAAGATAAACCCGACTACTTGTCGACACGCCCCAAGCTTGGCAATTTCCGTGACCCAGACACAAATTGTGGGAATCTCGCAGTTGATATCGGAGCGTACGACTCGGACGATATGCCAGAGGGGCGCACCACCGATCTCTCGCTCATGGAGACGCAGACAGAGCTGAAAGCGCACGCTAACTATGATGCTTTCGTTGACTTGGAAGACAACCAAAAGTCTCCGGCTGCAGAAGAGAACGGCGAGGACGATGAGGAGGAAGAGGAACACGAGGTCGAGGAAGAAGAGACAGAAGAGACAGAAGACGAATCAGCGGAGGAGGGGGAAGCAGCGCAGGAAGACCCCAAAGTCGATGAGGTGGTACCTGAGGACGTCGAAGTGCTGCCCGATTTTCCATTCGAGAACGACTCCATCAAGGGTCGTGAAACACGCGGACAGATATCCTGCTATGCGGGCGTCACCATGATGCTCCAACACCGCTCACACCTTTTCACGATTCTCATATGTGGACCCTTCGCACGATTCATTCGCTGGGATCGATCTGGTGCGATCGTCAGCGAACGGTTTGACTACACCAAGAAGAGGACCTTGATCTTCAACTTTTATAAGCGTTTCGCCCAGTTATCGCCTAGCCAGCGGGGTAAAGACCCGAGCGTCTCTCCCCTCACAGATGAGGACGACGACGCCATAGCTCGGGCCAAATTCGACCTGTTCGATACGGACATGTGGCATGGTGATGCTGGGCCAAAACCAAAGAGAGATATCAAGATCGAGGACCAGAAGCTTCTGCGTATCGATATGACCCTCGATAACAAAGCTCGCCGATTTGTGGTTTGTGCCCCAAAGTTCGACGATGGCGCCTTCTCACCATTTGGACGATCGACGCGTCGGTCTCTCGCTGTCGATTTGGACAGTCCTGATCTGGGAGACCCTAAGAAGCCCTACGGAGGATTACTGTTTATGAAGGACTATTGGCGTGAAGACTCACTTCGGACCATCAAAGAATCGGACATCTACCATCTCCTTGCTCAGCACAACGTCCCCCATGTAGCCAAAATGGAGACTGGTGGCGACGTTCCCAACATGGTTACGATAGGTTACGATTACACAACTGCATGCACGTGCGTTGCCGAATCAGCTCCCGGGAAACCGTCTCCCGACCTTACAGGCCCACAGAATATTCTTGAAAACTATCGGCAGAGACCTAACGACCTTTTGCAGCGTCAAGGGCCTGGTAACATGTGTCGCGGATGCGATGAAAGGTTAGCTCTACCCCACCTTTTGTATTTCCTCAGATCTCAGTTTATTCATTTTCGTGACAGCCCACCAGGTAGCGTTCGACAGGGCGTATATTTTGCACCGCGATATCAGTGTCGGAAACATCATGATCACCCCAGATCACCGGGGGTTTCTCATCGACTGGGATCACTGCGTCATTCTTACTGACAGAAGTGCCGAAAGGTACGTAGGCGGAACGGTTGGTCTCTTCATGCAACTGTCGCGACCTTCTTCACTCATATTCTCATGACCTAGGGTACATGGCAGTTCATGTCGGCGCGCCTTCTGGGTTCGTTTGGGACCATGCACACGCTTGTGGATGACAGAGAATCCTCCCTATGGGTTCTCCTCTACGTGGCTCTGCGATATACTCCCAGTTCACTTCAACCGGTTGCATTGCATCATGATTTGAAGTCCTGGTTTCAGGACTCTATACTCGGTCCTCATGGAGATACCGGTGGTGCGGGCAAACGATTCGTGTTAAACGACAAACAGGCACTGCCTTCCTTTTACGTCCACGGTCTCAACGAGTTACTGCGAGAGTTGGCCGACGTTTTCACTGTCCGATATCAGCCGGAACCTAGTGCGGAAGATGATGCCTTGTACGATTTCGCGAAGGCATCCCCAACTCCTCAGATGGCCGAGAACTCTCCGACGGGGCAGTATCTCGCCAAGATAGAGAAACTGAACAGCCCTACTTGGCTTTTCAAGACTTTGCGCAAGCATGCGAAAACGACGAAGGTGCCTCACAAGAGAGGCAAGGATTGGTGTAAGAACGCCTGCTACAGCCAGGAAGAGTTTTTAGGGAGCTCCAGAAAACGCACGGCGGTGTCAGAACGTCTTGAAACGAAGAGAGTGAAGGGTCTGGGTGGGGAGGCGCACATTTTCAGCTACGAAGTCGTTGAGGATGAGGATGAAGAGACATAGTAGAACGTTTTAGGTAGTCACTTTTGGTAGAATGAGAGGTGCAACTTTCCCTAGCCCGACCATTGTCTCTGACAAACTTTCCCCGCCTTCTTCTACCTCAATTTAGGTTTTTCGTCGCCGTAACAGAGACTGACTTCAAGGCCGTGCATTACATCGGCGCATCTTTCTAAGTGTGACTCGGCGGCAGCCCTGATCAGCGCTGTCTGTATTCACCGTCTTGATCACTTCCAAGCTCATTGGGCAGTGCATTCACGAGAGCCTTTATATATAGAAGGCTCCAGACTTTAGGTTACTGTAGACACGTCACACAAACCAACAGGATTACTACAGTTTATGTCTCATGAGGCAATGAGCGTGTTACATGCATGTCAGAGGACAGTGACCATCGGAAGTACAAAATCGCAGTGTACACTCCGCCGTGGGGATATCACTTCTCGCCTGCCTGAAGGTGCGTAAATGGAGCGTATGTACATCAAGGAAATTTAACCAGTCTGACCAAGTCACTCTTAGTTGTAAGACAAAATCCCTTCGTCAGCTGGCTTCGTGCGTTGTTTTCGGCTTGGTCTTTCCGTTCGGTTTTGAACCGGCACTGTATGGAGGTGCAGCTCTTTTTAGACTCTTTCGAATGTGATAGAGGAACGCCTTCTTCTTCTTTTCGTCAAGTTTGGCACACGTTGAGAGTTCATTCAACACCTCGATCTCCGTTGCCCACGTCTCCGGCTACAGAGTTTCCAGAATGAGAGGTATGCCCTGGACTCTAGGATCGGTCAGAATATGGTGGAACGGCGCTAAGCCTATATAGCCCCTACGTAAGGTGAGCTTCGTGGATTGAACAGAAATGATGCACGAACATGCCGATATTCTCGTGACGAAATCGTTTCGATGCGAAATCTGTTTCAAATCGTTCAGATGCATTCCTCGCAAGTACGACAGGCGAACTCGTTGATCAAATTTTGTTACTAGTTTAAAGGTAGGCCGAGCTCACGGTCAACTTTACGCTGCTGGGTAGAACCTAGGGTCCAGTTGAAGGCCTCCGGGGCCTGCTATCTGCAGCCCCTTATTAAATCGATACATCGGTAGCTCAATGGGAGGCGCCTCAGCCCATGAAGCGAAGCGATGCTCTCCGAAGAGGTTATTTGAGCCGTTGGTGTGCGCTCACAAAGGAAGTTCGGCAATTGCCGGTGTACTGTACAGCTACCGAGCTGACACCGCCTCAGAATTTTTTATCGCAGAAATTGGGGATGCTGTAGTCGACTAGTCGTCGAGGACAATCAACGTTCCACAAACATCTTGAGGAACGCAGGGATGGCAATCAGTGCAGAGCACACGCGGATATCAAATCACGAAGGATGAGTCCTTCGAGGAGCAATCAGACAGTGTATCAGCCTGGATTTTTTTTTCAATTTCGCTGCAGAGCAGTGTGGTAGCGCGTAGACCAATTATAAAGAACAGTAGTCAAGGTAGACAGGGAGTAGGTGAGTAGAGAGCACTGCAATCTCAGTCGCTGTCAGAGACGATGGTGGTTTGTGATCGATGTCAGCAATCAAGGCAGCAAAGCGGGCGACGCGGCACATGTTTCACTGTCGTCGTACAGAGCTTAATAGAGGACCAGGAGACACTGATTAAGACTCACTCCCATCCTTCCTTAGTTCGGATATCGTAGCCCCATTGTCGTGTTAGCACAGTTAGCATTGAAATATGAATTGCTACTCATGGCTGCGAACATATGTTGAACATATGACCTAGAAAATGCGTCAGCCTCTATAACTATACGCAAGGGGAGACCTGCACGTATCCAAACAGAGTCCGACTCAGGGTTTGTCTTCTACTGCTGCTATGGTATCAGCAGGATGAGAGAAATCGGAACCTATGATGTGGCCACTACCGGCCTGTAAAATAGACGTTAGATATCGTCGGAGTGTTGAAAGGTCGTAATACTTTCCATTATAGATATACTGCAGGACGCCTATCAGGTACAAACCGAGGAAGTTTTATTGTTATTCGCCAATGGGTCCGAAAAGTTCTGTACAGTCAAAAAGAAATTCTCTCCCCGAGTGACTCAGAAAGAGAATCAACGACTGTTGAATGATTAGTTTGCCTCAGGGCTACTGGCTCACTGGGTTCTTGAGCAACCCTTTATAAGAATAAGAACTGGAACTCGCATCAAGTTGTGCGAGTGCGCCATTATTTAACTGAAACGACCTACGTGCAGAGTGAACGGCGTGATATTCAAGCGATTCAGTCATTCACCGTCGCTTGAACGTGGCAGCGTCTCTTCGGACCGATTCCCCGATACGATGTCACAAGCACGTGCTCTTGCCACAGTTCCGCCGGTAATGTGACACACTTGACTCGAGGACTGTCCAGCCTCATCTACAGCAGCGGCTGCCCGACCTCCATCGAGTATTACCGCGGCGTCTGCGTTATACTCTGTCTCTTCCATGCCCACCAGGTCGACAAGCACGCCTACTCCCACATTGATTTTGCCGATTTTCGCACCACAGTGATGTACTTCATCAAGTTGAGTGGCGTAATACACCTTCGGATGCGGGTGTGGTTCCCGATGGCAGGGATGGAGACTCCCGGACAAGTGCATGAGCATCTGCGTGTGCCATTTGGGCTGCAGGGGGAGGCGAAGAAGACGGCACACCATGTATCCGTCAACGGACGCGAATATGTCTCTTGTCCCGTGATCCTGTCGAGAATTTGTTGACTGTCAGGATCGTGTGAGAATTCCCTTTTATTCACGTACCTTCATCATCCCACCCATTCCTCCCATCCATCTCCCTCTTCCTCTCCCTGTCCCTTCTATTCGTCTACAATGACGCCCTCCTTCATATTTTACCTTCTACATTAATCCAGACGGTGTGCATGGGCGTTGGGGTTCGAGACGGGCGTCGATGTCCATAACGGGATAGGTATGTTGATCGGCAACACGCGTGTGCTTCTTCCCTTCCTACCACCATCACCTTATCTTCGTTTTCTTCTATCTTTACTTTCTGGCTTGCATAGACGGTCCCAGGTCTTTGGAATGTTTTTCCTTGCTTACTTATGGGTTTGAGGCAAAGTAAAATCCTCTCCCCAGCGCGATAATTCAGCAGGTAGGTATTCCCTAATGTAAACAGTCCCGACAAGCTCAAACAAGGGAAAGTAGCGAGATTTCAAGCCGAAGAGACGTATTGTCATCCGCCGAGCAAGGTTAGGACTGTCTGGAGAGCGAGACAAGGCGATGATGGAGGGAGAATGGTAAGCCCGTCCTGCTGTTCTGTCTTCAGGTGCACTTACCGGTTCTCAGCCTGACCGCAAACTGCGCGGCGGCGTCTCTTGGAGCGGTACGGCTTTGAACAACACCGTCATTTGATAGGATCTCTCTCTCGGCGAGCATCCAGGGAGCAATCTTCGGAGAACAGGGATACTTCAGGGCGACATCTGCACGAGTAAACGGTGAGTTTTGCCCTTCTATCTCCGCACCTTTGCGCCTCTAATAAGCACTATCAGGCCATTCCTTGAGCGAGACAAGCAGATATTGCGGCGGAAACCGGGTTGCAAAGTACAGTATATTACATGTAGACTCTACTTAGATTTATATTCGGAAAAATATAGACCTTCTCCTCATTCCCGCGCACCAAAAATGGCATTTTGAGATGCCCAAAATCCCAAAATTTCTCCCCGAACCATGGTCGGGAGAAGAAGTACAGACAAAAATCTCTCAGAATATTTTGAAGAGAAGAGCCACTCACGGAGAGGTGTTTTTCGGCGGGCGAACGGGATAACTTGCTCGTGATGGTATTCCATTAGGCAACTACTCATCGTTCTATATCCGCATATTCCACCCCCCAGTCGACAGTCCAATGCTCACTCCGCCAAATTTAACCGATCTCACCACTTCGTCAGCTGCCTTTGCGCATCTTTGTACTCCCGCTAGGTTTTGAACCGGCCCTGTATGGAGGTGCAGCTCTTTTTAGACTCTTTCGAATACGGCAAAGGAGCGCCTTCTTCTTCTCTTCATCGAGTTTGGTACAAGTTGAGAGTTCATTCAACACCTCGATCTCCGTTGCCCACGTCTCCGGCTCCGGAGTCTCCGGAATAAGGGGTATGCCCTGGACTCTAGGATCGGTCAGAATATGGTGGAACGGCGCTAAGCCTATATAGCCCCTACGTAAGGTGAGCATGGTGGGATGAGTAGAGATGATGCACGAACATGCCAATGTTCTCGTGGCGATCTCGTTTCGATGCGAAATCTGTTTTCGAGTCGTTCAGATGCATTCCTCGCAAGTACGACAGGCCGACTCGTTGATCAAACTTTGTTACTAGTTTAAAGATGTTAGCAATCAGACAGAAAAGCAAGGATCGCGGTACATGTTTCACTGTCGTCGTACAGAGCTTAGTAGAAGACCAGTAGAATCTGATTAAGACTCACTCCCATCCTTCCTTAGTTCGGATATCGTAGCCCTATTTTCATTTGAGCACAGCTAGTGTTGAAATATGAATTGCTACTCACGGCTGCAAACATATGACCTAGAAAAGGCGTTAGCCTCTATAACTGTAAGCAAAGGGAGGCCTACACGTATCCAAACAGACTCCAACTCGGGATTTGTCTTCTACTGCTGCTATGATATCAGCAAGATGAGAGAAATCAGAGCCTATGATGTGGCCACTACCGGCCTGTAAAATAGACGTTAGATATTGTCAGTGATCGTCTATCTGGTTTACCATGTTCTCAAGTACAGTTACTACAGATGTCGTGGCTGTATGGGCTTGATTGAGGCACTCCGCAGTGAGTCCTATTGATTCCCCTGTCGTTGTTACACCCACGGACGATCCTGGACTACATGTTGTCAACCAACGCTAAGCGCCATGAACCGTCTCACTTACTGAAAGTTGTAGACCTCCAAGCCGAGTTGCTCGCAACGGTTCAGGTCGTCGACAAAACATTCATAGGACTTTTCCCTTTTCTCACTACGAAAGGGATTTAATTCAAATAACAAATTGAAGAGGGGGGAGAACCCACGCGTCCGGATTACCGAGATTGATGAGATTGCTTCCATGTGGTAGTACATCTCTGGGTTCGTAGTGGTATTCCTTCATACACGCCTTGAAGTTTTCGATATTTGAAGGATTGAGACCAGCAGATGCCCATTGTCTAGGAGATTTGAGAAACAGCGCGAATGCATTGGCTCTGGATGAATAGTAAGAATTAGACAACAGAAAACTCGGGCGGTAGGTGGATCGTGGCCCACCCGATAGACGCCGCATTCAGTACTGCATTCTCAACACCGCCGGCGACAGACACGTGAGCACCAACATGCTATGGACTGATATCTGAATGAATATTTGTTCCCGTTTTCACTTCGGCACTCTGCGATTTTTTGGCATTGGTCTTTGCCTTCCGGTCCCTTTTGGCTGTGCGTTCAAGTTGCTTCGGGACAGAGCTGGACCTGCGGGTACGAGCCATGGCATGTAACAAAAAGTCGGAGGTGTGTAACTGTTGTTTACTCCGTAGGGAGGAAAACATAGACAGAAGGAGACAGGAATACAGTGAGAGTAATTCCCCGACACGGTGGCGCGGATAAAAATCGGATCGGCATTTACCGCTACCCGCGAGATCTTATCTTCCAATTATCTTCCCTATCTTTACCCATACTATGTATTTCTTTTCCTTGTCTATTCAAACCACCCTTTGTTCAGTCGGTGGGCACGTATCTAATAGGAAGGTCGGACCGTCAAACGCTGGTCTCAGCAACCGGGGCCGCTTGCGACCGAAAATGTTTGCTGCACATCGGAACCAATGCTCACTGCTCCCGTCGTGTTCCACCAATACCAATACCAATACCACCAGAGTTGTTTCATAGGTATGTTTTAAAAAACGTGAAGATCTTGGGGTTTGTATCTGGTCTAATTCTGCTCTTATTTCAGTTCATTTTTTTTAGCACTCTTCACTATCATCACGCACTTCGGTTTATCGTTGTCAACAGAACATGAAAGCCTGATAACTTGGCTGGTACCCCATGCACTTCTTTTCCTTTCAAAGCTTTGATCTATTTACTGCATAGTACAGTGATAACAGTCGGTAACAACACCAACGCCACAACATATTATACCTTACCCTCCTAATTCGTACCGCCTTAATAGTCCATGGACCTGGGCCGCGGTCGTGGAAGTTCTCTGGAGCGCAAGTGAATTTCAGAGCTGTACAGAGTCGCTGTCTCCCTCGCTTGCCTCGCCTGTCAATTTCAAGACGATGATACCATGGGAGAACATTGCTTCACGCACACCTGCATGACAACAGTTTATACCATATTCCCGAGAGCTATGCAGGGAGCCGTACTTTCGGCTCACACTGGCCCCCTTGAAAGGCCCGAATTACGGAAATGAACATCGCTGGAACTCGGACTTTTTTACAGTAACTGAACGCAGGAAACGGCAAGGTCACCCCTTCCGTGGGGCTGGAAACACATGGACCGTTTAGACTGTTCATGACATGATTGGCGCCAGATCTGCTCCTTTTGGTTCTCGTTCTTTGGGTTGATTGGTTACCGCCACCGAAGCGCATCTTGAGCGCCGTGCAACCATTAGCGCCGTCACATAATGGTAGATTTTCTCACTGAATTACTGTTGAGGCAACATTCTTACTCTGCATACAGCATCTTTATCCATCGTGATCGCAACTAGAGGCTGGATTACCACGACCTTTGGCAAATAAATCAAGACCTTGCATTCGTGGGGTGACCGAACCCTGGTTTCACAGGCGCCAATAGCATATCACCGGGGTATCACTCGCACACCAGACATGTGTGTACAACGTCTGCGGGAGGCTATGTCACGATGGATCTTCGTCGATTACTGTGGCGTTCCTAACAAAGGAACTATTATGACTTCAAACTCCGCGAGGCTACCGGTCGATAAGATATGTGTCCTTCCGTCTCGTCGTTTATGTGTCGCCCTCGCATATTTAGCAATGAAGTCGAGGACAAGAATTTGACCCGAATTCCCACCCACACCGCCAGAATTACTGTCCTGGAAACGGCAATATTTCTCCTTGTTTTTCTTTTGTTGGGAAACAACAAAAGCGAACTCCGCCATCTCGTCCACTCTTCTTCGCCCCTCAAGGGTGGCTTTCAACCCCCGCTCGATCCCAACGACTCTCGAAATGAGTGTGGCGAAAACGTATGTTGCTTCTGCGACACAATCGATGTTTACTATGATAATTCACGGCCCGGATCAGGTATACATATCTTTGACTGCTGGCTCCCGTCTATTGACTCATCCACTTAGGGATAACCCGAGCTGAAACGTGCAGTATAAAAAGGGAGTGGGTTCCAAATGAACATCCAATACTCCCTTCAATCCTTCACCTCGAGGATGTCTAACAAAGCAATCTCTTCCGGCGAGACTGACATTGGCGCGCTGAACGACAATACCACCAAAGGGCCCACTATCAAGCGGGACCGACTGGGCATCTTCGAGATCGTGTACGAGAAAGACGGATCCGTCTTCCCCTCTCACGACGCTGCCATGTTCGTAGTGAACGGCATCTCGAAGTACGGACCTTTCTCCCTTCGCCTCTTCAAGGATGCTTATACTGCCGCATCGACGACGTTCTTGTTCTATCTCACCGCAAATTTATGGCTGAGCGTCTCTCCGGCTGTGTCCATTTGTCTCGTCAACGTGGGTCTCAACACCGTAAGGCGTCAACTGTTTCACATATTTTTCGTGGCTCATGCAAGTACTTAGGTTGAGACTTGGATGGAATCCGGATTTTCTAGTTCCAATAATATGGTACAAGACTTCAAGTATGCTGTGCTGTATTGGTTGGCGTCTACCTCCGTATCGGTCGTGGCTACGCGTTTCATGTGAGTCCTCTCCATGAAACATTATTCTTCGTACCGATAATATCATAGCACGGGAAATGACCGCAAACTGGACTCAGCGATCAAGTTGCTTCTCTATCCTCAATTCGCTAAAGGTCAGTCCTCCAGTCGCCGAGTCGTTTGTTCGTATAACTAATGCTTACTATGTTACCACAGCGAGCTTGGCTTTAGATCTGGACACTGCAACTGGTATGACCTGTTCTTAGTATACGAACCTGCTTTCTCATGACTTCTACAGGTGGTAATAGCTTTCCGCGACCAGGGGAATATCACCAAGGGTCCTGTGATGTGTGGACAACCCTGGAGGCCATTATCCTTCAGCTACGGGCTTTCATCGGCATTCTCCTCCAAGTGGCGGTCCTGATTATCCTTCTCGATGGATCCCTTGCCTGGGTCATGACACTCGGCTTCTGCGCTCTCGGTATTATCTTTCTCAAACCCATCAACAAATACGGAGGCGCAGGTAAATAGTCTTGCTGCAACAATGATGGCGATTCTTATTAATACTCTTGTTTCAGGATACACATTCTGGACGAATAATTCTCACTACGATCGTTTAATAGGACTCCATCAAATGATTTTTAACCCTTGGGTCTATCGTGATTCTATGGTCAAGAGTGTCCCAGAAGATTACATATATCAGGGTAAGTGTTGTCTCCCAGACGCCCTTCTTCGTTCCAAATGATGATACTTTGACAGAATACAAGAAAGAGATGGAAATCTTAGGTGTACAGCAATACAGCGAAGCCGACTTCGCCTCGGCAACAAGTGTTCCCCCTCCATGGTACTGGGATTTTGTGACCACGATTCTTGTCGACTGCTTTCCAGTACGGTCCCCCATACAATCCTGAGAGGAAATACTGACGTCGAACGTCGATCATTTCATAGGCTCTGTGTTCTGTTGTGTTGTTCTGGACTCCTCTGACACCGTCGCTCTTATCTTCAGGTGTTCTTATCCAGGTGGCTTGGATGAGCCTGAGGAAGAATGTCGACTTAATGCTGTTATACCAGTCGAGTTCCTTTGTTGCTTTACTTCAGAAAGCAATGCTATGCTACCGAGATCTGCGTATTACTTCGACTATGGCAACTCGCAACTACAACTATCCTGACAGTCGTAAGCCTTCCACTGAAGGAATGAGCATCTCTTTCCAGTGAGTTAATTTCCATTGTCATTTCTGGACCTTAATCACTTGAATGCCCAGGAATGTTTCGTTGATTTACCCTGGAGATAAACAAGCCCTCGACGACGTTTCTTTCGATATTTCTCCAGGGCAAATCGTTATTATCGTTGGCGTCAATGGCAGCGGAAAGTCTAGTCTTTTGAACCTGTTGCCTCGCTTGAGAGATCCTACTGCCGGGGAAATAATCATCGACGGGAAACCCATACAAGACTATGACCCGGAGTCTCTTCGATCTTCCATTACTATCCTTTCACAGGAAGATGTCCTCTATCCATTGTCCTACCGCGATAACTTTCTCATGACTATCGGAAACTCTGTCTCCCTTATCCACGGAAAACGGCCCTTGGAGATGCTTGAAAAGGCAGCTACTATGGGTGGATCGTCTGGAATCATCCATGAACAGAAGGATGGCTTTGATTCGCTTTACACTCCCAATAATGAAGCATTTGAACGCTCATTTCATGTCTCTGTCTCGGGTTGTGGGCACAAATTTCCTTCGACGGCGGCGATAAAGGTACAGCAACAGGAACATCCTTTACGGGAGCCTACGAAACTTTCCGGAGGCGAGAATCAACGGGTCCTTGCGTATGTTGCCTTCTCCCTTACAGTCTCGTCGCCGTTTTGATGAACTCGTTTCAGGTCCCGGGCGTGCATGAAACTATTGAATGGAGGCATCAAGCTCTTAATAGCAGACGAAGCAACTTCGGCAATGGATCCTGTAGCTGAACGTGCTTTGCTGAATGGCTTCTTGGAGCACGGTAAAGGCATGACGATGATCTTTGTCACACACAGGTTTGGACATCTTGTCAAGCACGCTCATCGGATATTGTGAGTCTTCGATCGATGGGTTCTTTGATAACAGGAAGGTTGATGACATGTGCCACAGGTACTTGAATGAAGGGAAGATCGTAGAGCATGGAACTCACACCGAGCTTATGGCTATTGGAGGAGAGTACGCCAAAATGTACAACGCGCAGGCACAGGCGTACCAATAAGCGCCCAAGCCCCCGGATCAACGATCTCTCCGGATCTCTGAAGTTCGTCTCCTGATCTTCATCCTGACTTTCCTACTCTATCAGTAGCATCCTCTGTGCAATATTGTCTTTACATGCTATTTCTTTGGTCCTCTGTCAATAAACTGAGTATGTCTAAATGTTCTCTTCTGAACGTATGCTGGCATCGTGCTGTTAGCTTTAGAGCTCCGATGGTCTCATGAGTGAATCCGCTTTTATTAGCACTCGGCACACGGTGGACCCTTTAGATTGTCTGGTAATCTGGTTACACCGCCGGCCTTCTCGTTCAAAGCCAAAACGTTAAGGTCTCGACATTGCGTTAGGCACGCCTCGTGTCCACAACACATGTGAGATTTTTCAAGCGTGACATGAATCCACGATCCCACGGTGACTGCTTGATGGGTGTCCATTCTTCTCCTAGACGGCAATCGTGGATGAACAGAGTAGGCTCATACCGCGGCAGCGGAACACATATTTTGGGATGTCTTCCTCTTTCTAGTATCTGTTCGAGTTCAAGTGGATGATCACTGTGCTGTAGCGGCATCCGCTTCAATACACAATCAATACCTTTATATAGTAGAACTGTACCGGGGAATCTGCAGTTTCATTGGAAATGTCAATAAGTAGATGTCCCCCTCCTCCCGAACTGAATGGAAGCAGTGTATGAGGTATTCATGTTGATAATACATCTCTGAAATCTCGCTGATTCTCTTCACGCCTGGGGCACTTAGTAGACTAGCCTATTTATGAAGAAGAAGTCTGGCACCAAATTCCGTACAGTGTATCAGACACCGGCACCACTAAAGCGTGGTTAATGCCTCCCTTAGAGCACTTTTATGTAACGATCTGACACTTGGACCCACGAACGCTTCAATTGATACAAACCCGATTAATTCAACGCCCATCTCTGCGGCTGACCGAAATTGGTGTTACAGGTATTAAAACTCAGCATGGCTGGACTAATCGATGCTGTTCCATCCAATTAACAGAGCTCCGCTCACTGAATCTCGAATTCATTTGCCAGCCGCACATGTATCGATGGCGTACGAAGTATTTGTCAAGTGTTTACCTCAGGCTGACGTCGAGTTCAACCAAAAAGGGCCGCGTGATACACCTAGGCTCTTGTCGACGGTGGGAAGGAAATTGAAAGCGTAAGTACCATATAATTACGAAATGCGCTTGCGCAATCAATGCGCCATGGCTTCCTAAGTAAGTAATACGCCCACATGGACCCACATGCTGTTACGGATATATTCGGATCGGAACCGAACGCGAGGATACGAACGCTGCCGGATCTTCCGGCTAGATCCTTCCTTCTATTCATTTTCATCACTGGGATGCATCTAGGCAAACATCCTCGGCAACTACGATAGCGCATCCATCTGAGTAGGACATTCGGATACCAAATACCCGCCCCTCCCCCGCCTCTGAGGCAACCGCCCCGCATCACGACGTTTTCCGATACTGCTGCCCCCCGACCTTATCTCGTAAGGAAAGGGGAATTACCAGCAATAAAAGGAGGATTGCCGTTGATTAAGGTGGGGGATTTCTTTTCATGCGTGATCTTCTATGATGTGACGATTTGGACCGCTGGTCTACATAGAAAACCTGGTCAGCTGTAATTGCGTGCAGTATCGAATCAAGAAACATCTTCTAGCACGATAATGCAGGTGCCTCACTAGTTCGCGGAGGGAGGCGCTACCAGTTGATATGTGTGCGTGGAATTGACGGCTTTCCGCCGCATACACGATCCTTATGTCTCATCTACAGTACAGTCATCGCCGACGAAGGCAAAATGTGCGAAGCCGAAATGTGGAGTGCCTAAGCCCCCGGCGACGAACGAGGAGGGAAGAGCCCACTGTAAGCTTCTCTTTCGAGTGAGTGATTTACGTGATATTGACCGTCTCCACAGATGGATTTATATATCAAGTAGACTCTTGGAAACAATTGCTTTATTGGATCTACGCCTTCAGGACCTTGCTCCTGTCCGTGCGGCTGCACCAGCGGAGAATTTTGATGCCATTAACATGAACACAAGAATATTCTACACCGTCGAACAACCAGATGCAATACTTAAAATCTCGCGAGTCTGCTGGGGCAGACTCGGCGTGGCACCGGCGGAGACAATGTAAAACGTCTTCACTCAAGACAATGACTTCATTCTTTACCTTCTAGCGTTTGTTCGTTTCCTCTCTCACTAATGACCAAATTATGCCAAACAGTCTCGCTGAAAGCGGGGGTGGCACTTGCTACCTAGCGCCTATATAAACAGTCTGACGTGAATACCCTTTCATAACATTGCATCCCCCCACTCCTTTTCTTTCTTGTTTCCTTTCTTTTCAATTTTTTTAATACTTCTTCTCCCCTCGCTCCTCGCATCTACCATGGACTTCTCTGCTCAGTCTAATATACCCCCACCTTACAGCGTCGTTGATCCTTTACTGTCTGATAACCAGCAGCAGTCATCCCAGCCAATAGACCCTGCTCTATGGTCGAACTTCAGCTCTTTCTGCGACAGTATTCTTGGCGACGACTCGGACCAAGACACGAAACCCACCATGCCCCCTACTTCACCCGTCGAGTCTAGTTCGATGGCGCCTACATCCTTTATGGGCAAGATAGACTTTGGAGGGCCGCTTGGCACGTCGAGATCGAGACGCGCTCCCGCTCTACCCAATGGTCTGATTTCCATGGATGTCCCCGATGCGGAAATCCCCTCTGCGCGCAGGCGTAGCAGGCGTCGCCCACGAAAGACGCGAGCCCGTACGCGTGCTACCGATAAGCATCCTGTTCGCACAGATGAATGTCGCGTAAGTCAAGTTCAAGTCGTTATCCCGACACTCCTGACATCTTTCCTACAGGACGACCTATGCCAAGTTTGTAAGGGTGTCATGGCGCCGAGGGAGGGAACGTGGCAAGTTTGTCCGAAATGCACTTACGCGTACGCGTCTTCTCTTTTCATTGTGTTTTCATCACTAATTATGTTCCCGATGTAGGCTCCTGAATCGACCGGAGCAACCCAATCCCTTGTTTCGCATCGGGGGACGGGCGGCATTCCAGCATGTATACCCAGAGGAAGAACTTCCCGCTAGTGACATTGACGGCAATGCGATTGTATCTGAAGCGCTGTACGCGGCGTACTTGGTCTACCTCAAGGAAGAACACGAGCTTCATATCAATGACGGCTTAAAGCAGAAGGAACTCCAGCCCCTGATCCAGAATAACGCAGCGAAGCGCGCCTATACCAAGTTTGGAATGAAACCGCCTATGGCGTTCGTAGAGGTCAAAGCTGAGGATGTCACCGTTGACTTGGAACTGGAGTCGGAGTCGGACTTGTCAGATTGGGATAGTCCTGAAGAGGCGGGTCCTTCCACTCGAGTCTGAAGTGGCGGCAGGACACGGAAGTGAACACCGAGAGACAGAAAGATGTGCAGAGCGCTGGTCACTAGGTTTGATTCTGTATGGTACAGTAATATTATTATCTCAGAAACAGTCGGTATTTATCTTTATATCCCCACCCCCATAATACACCATAATTCCATCTTTAGCACTCCGGTAGCGACGCGTACGTAACCTATATATAACCTGAGTGGAAATGCGACTGAGATCTTCTTCGCAATTCTTGCCAGCAGTCAGGCATCTGGTGTTATGAAATTTGGATGCAGAGTATTTGAAAGACGCGCTATAAATCGCAATTTGCCCAACTTTCGGTACTTCTTCGCTCTTCGATGCTCTTTCACCGTATCGAATTTGGATAACAGGTCTTAATTAACTGAATAGATTCGGAAAGCAACTGCTTTCCACAGGTGCGGCCTGTAGTAGTGTAGCGGCTGGGTTGCTACGATTACCAAAAGTCTGAGGCTTGTAGATTTTGAGGTATACTTCAGTAATGTGAATGGGTTCTAACTAGAGTTTGAAAAGCAAGAGACCGCATAAACCTCGTACAATAGACGAATCCAGGATGCAATATTGCGTAGCGGACCTGCCGCTTTAACTTAATACTGTACCATTTCGACCATAAGTTCATCTAACGCCTAACAGACCCCCCCGAACCGAACCAAATTTGTATATCATAACACCTAACAGGGGGGTCTGAACTGACATTCCGAAAAATGCTATTTTTGGCTATGCATGCGTACTAGTCTCCAGATTTTTTTGTTGGTCCTCAAAATGCTCTACAGGTCTCTTCTGTCAAATTTTGTTATCCAAGAGGTATACTAGTCCAATTTGAAGCCAATAATGATCATCTTGATTTGCTTGATCTTGAACTGAACTTGGTCAACTGAATGAACTTTGACATAAGTCCTAACACCTCACACAGGTCCATGAACTGACATCCGTCTGAACTTGTTGCATAACACCTCACCCTGGCTGAACTTATGGTTGAAATGGTACAGTAGTGGCTGTGGCTCGGTCATCAAATGCTGCAGACGTACTATTTCTCACCATCCTCTTTCACCTCGGGTTCACGACGCTCAACAATCATATTGGTTCTTACTATCGATCGGACCTAGAAGACTGAAGCGCGACCAAAAATGTTTAGTAGTGATGCCGTCGTGGTGACTCAAAATAGCAGGGACGGGCTGTATCCCGAAGTGCCGATGCTGCCGGTACGCCGGGATCTTAACCAAGCCGTGATCGGTCGAGCCTTTTTATTTTATTTTGCTGGAAAGTTGCACTTCTAACTGGGATTTTATTTCCCAATTTCTTTTGAATTCTATTCCAGACCGCATCATGATTTGAGTATCTGTTAGTCGTATTGGTTAATCCGTATCGGGACAATTTTGACACCGAATTCAAATCGGCCGTACCGGCGGCAGCGATACGTCATCAGCTACTGTCCGTCAGGAGCTGTTGTCCTTCTGTTCCTAACCACGATGACCTCGCCCGATAGGACGACGGAACAGCTGCGTTCTGCCAGCAAAGGATTCGATTTTCTCTTCTCTAATGCCATCTCTGACGCCCAGACGGAGTTCGCCACCGACGATTCGCCATTTCATTCGTTGGGCGCTGGCGTTTCGGTGTTTTTGGAGGCCGCCATGGGAATGGAGGTACGTATCAGCGTGTATCCGACAGTGCATTGACACTTACTCTTTCCCAGTCTGCCAAGATGGAGGAAGCCGCAAAATCTCTGGCCCTGTCCGAGGCTGGATCCAGGAAGCAGATGAAGGCTGCCAAAAGCAAGCCGAACGCGAAACTACCGCCCGGAATTGAGTGGGAGATAGTGAATGCTGATTCTGTCGTGCTGTTGGGTATAACACATGCGCTGGGGTACGCGCGGCGATTGTGTGATATTTTCGACGAATACTAACCGGCCCTGCATCCAGCGAATCGTACATGGGATACCTTCAGTGCATGTAATACCGTCGTCTCTTCTCCTGATTATGTTCTCATACTATTACAGATACTCCCTTAACAGGCAAGCATATTCCCTCTGTTCAAAACCAAGCCGCTAATTCCCAGGTTTAGCGCCCATTCCAAATTTACCAAGTAGGTCCCAATTTGTTCATATAATTCTGATCTCACGACTTCTTCGCAGATTATTCAAGACCGTGTTCCCCAACGGTCTAGATGGGTACCGAACACCAGCCGCATCGCCCTCCGTATCTCGAAGGCCCTCCAATCCTAGTATCCGTTCCGTCTCTACCAATGCCACGAAGACAAGTTTCTTCAGCAAATGGTCTGGCGGGTCTACGCTGGCGGTGCCGCAGCCTATTATCCCTGAAGGTCCTGTCGACGAGCTCATAATATCAGGCACGGCTTTCGGCTTTGGGCTCTTTAATCTCGTCTTCTCGCTGTTGCCTAAACGTGTACAGTGAGTCTCGTTCCGCTTCTCATGTTATCTATTCACCTTTCATCAGGGGTGTCGTCGGTTTCTTCGGTTTCAAGCATGATCGCAAGCTTGCTCTGCAAGCCCTTGCAGTCTCCGCTGCGAAAACTGACGTGCATTCTGTTTTTGCCGCCCTCGTGCTGATGACATACCACGGCGTCGTTCTCCTTCTTTCCGGTTACCAGGCTGATGAAGTGCATATTCTCAAGCAATATGGTGCAATGATAGCCAGTGTCAGTGAACGCTATCCGACAGGCTCGTTGTGGATATTGAACCAGGTATATGTATATGATCTCAGTAGTCCGTGCTTTTCCTGACGTAGCAATCAGGCGAAGATCAAGCGAATGTCCTACGACGCGCCGGGGGCTATCGCAGTTCTGAGAGACGGGCTGAAACCCGATAGGGAGGTGTCGTTTAAGCAGGCCGATACGCTACTTGTGTTCGAGCTAGCTTGGACGTTGCTCGCCGAGAGAAGATATGAGGAGGCCGCCATTGAATTCGTAAGAATGACGGAGTTGAACAACTGGAGTCCTGCCACGTATTACTTTATCGCGTGTGGTGAGATTCTCTGTATTCTTTCTTCTTGTTCTCATGACCGTCCTTGTAGGATGCTATATTACCATCGGCAAACTGGACAAGGCTCAGGAACTGTTCGACGCAGTTCCTGGAATGATTGATAAGCGAAAAATGGGTGGTAAGGATTTGCCAATGGAAGTTTTGATCAAGAAGAAGAGTCGGTAACGTCGTCTCTCCACTTTTGGGCATTTCCTGACGACCATCCACAGTCGCGTTCTACAAGGAAAAGCAGAAACGACGTGGTGGAGACGAGAAGAATCTTGTACAATGCATGAAGATTAGTCCAGCCGAAGGTATGTTCGTTCCTTGTTGACGCTGGAGGTTTCTCTGACTGTGATTTTAGAGATGGCCATCTGTAAGCATTACCTGATGACAATTCAACTAAGCTGACATCAGTACAGTCTGGAACACTCACGAGCGAATCTCGAAGGCCGTCGCTGAGGCTCACATTCGAGAATGGGCATCTCTCACGCCGCGGCCCACCATACGGAGCGCCTATATGGAAACTCTAGACCTACCTCCTCCCCCGGCCGAGGTACCACTAGACTTGGACACGCCTGATGAACTCGCTTTACGGTCACTTCTGCTCGGCATCGTCCACCGTGTAACGGAAGACTTTCAAACTTCTCGCGCATTCTTTCAGGACGCGATTGACAAGCAGGGGGATATCCGCGTCAGTACGTGGATCTGTGGCGTAGCGATGTTCGAGTTGGCTGTTGTTGACCTGAAGGAGAAGGAGGCGACAGGAAAGGAGGGAGATGGATGGGCGGAGGTGCTGGAGGGTGCCGAGGCCAAGCTGGACAAGGCGATGGCTCTGGCACCAAATTCTACCGATTTGTCGTCGAGGTTGGATAGCCGTATCTCGATGCTGAGGGAGGAGATTGGGATCAAGAGGGAGATGCTATCGGGAAATGTAGAGCAATAGAGGGCGAGGAAACGTCGTATTCATTATTCTTAACGCTGTTGCGGGGCGGAACGTACAGGTACTATCGGTTTTGAGGTTCAGCATATCACTCACTTTTACTTCGGATGTAGACTCATTAATAATTACATACTGTTCATAGGATCGGACGTCCGAATACCCAAGATACTCTAATTCACTGGCTTCGTCGTTCAGTTTACATACTGTTTGGATGTACTCAGTTTGACAGCGACTTTCCGAGCAAGGAAGTCGTTACCCCGCTGAGCGGGGGGAAACTAACACCGTGTTCTCAATATTTCTTCATCTTCGTGAAGGGCCACGTATTTTTGTAGCAGCATCCAGCGCCTTCATCCCGAATCTCAGGGAGGTTGTTAGCATGCAATCCTCAGCCTCCTGTTCCATGCATCTATCAGTTAGCGAGTGCCATTTATCCAGTGCACAAAGGCCTTTTGAATCCGTCGTTCGCCACTAATCTTCCCGTTTCCAGGCTAGATGAGCCCGTTGTGACGATTTCGTTCAGCCGAAGTCTTTGTTCTCGCGACTACTCTTGTTTATGTAAAGGTCTTCGGTCCACGCATCGATTATCTTACTGGACGACACAGCAGGCTAATCCCAATACTTCCAAATTTCAAAGGTTCAAGATTTTTCCTTCTACTTGATATCGATGTTTCTTCCTCCTTGAATGCCGAACTTTCCTGCCGGGACTCGGTTGGTAATTTACGGCTCAAATCTACGGCAGCGCACCAGGTTACATCTAGTTAACGACCGCGATCTTTCTCGTAAGCACCCACTTGTTCTTCTGCTTTATTCCATTATATAGAACCAGGCCGAGTTGCCACATACTTATTCCTCTATCATCCTTCCCCTTTAACTGCTGGAAGGAGGCTGTTTACCCTCCCACGCAGTACGAGATGACACCGCCTTCCACGGACCGCGAGTACTATGTTCCCGGTTGTTCTTCGATTACAATGTTTGCTCTCACAAAGGACATTCCTAATCTGTGCATTGTTTCTTTGTCACGCGTGGTGGTTTGACGCCACTGATGCGACATCATTCTTCTCCTTCATCCAGGCCTTGTCTTTGTTCGAAGCCATTCCCAGTCACTATATAATCTTCCTTCACCCCTACGCACCTCAACTTTACTGAACACCATGTCCGACTCTGCTATCACGACCGCCCCTGCCACTACAACCACTTCCGACCCGGCGTCGCAACTTAGCGAAACGACTCCCGAAGTGGAGACGGCACGTATTCCCGCTTCCGTGCTGCCCCAACCTGTCCCGCCTAAAGATGCCAATACCGACGCCGAGGAGGACTTTCACGAGGAACTGAAGAAAAGAGTTATGGAGAGCCTTGAAGGCCAGTCTTCACCAGATTGATGACCCCACGATGCTAACTTGTATGACGCGTTCAGCTCATCGGATCGCGTCCGAGGCCACTGTAAAAATGCTTCAAAGAAATGTCGAGCTGGAGGCTAGTTCTTTCCCTTTATCCGGCGGCGATTCGGGCAATGTTCCAACTCAGCCTGATCTATTTTGTGACTTCAACTGAGCGTACATGTCGCTGCGACTTAGAGGATCAAGGACGTTGACTTTGTATATTTCTGTCGGGATAATGACGTTGGATGTTCAATGAATTTGACTCGATGTTGTTCAACCACTGTGAGACATGATTGAAGAGAAGTTCGACGGTCGAGAAGTTCAAAGAATTATTCCTGGACGACGTCCTTAGGTAAGGACAAGGCCCACAGCTGGCATTTTCGCATGCAAACCAGAAGTTCTCGAGCAGCCCAGTTTTATGGGATAGTCTTCCGCTGCTACGTAGAGACATTTCCCGGGTGTAGGACACTTAATCTCGCTTAGTATCTCTGAGCGGACCCTTATCCCGACACCGGGGACTCTGTTCACGATGTTCTATTCTGTAAGATTGTAGTCTGTAGATGTGAATTCAATTATGACGGCGGCTCTTTGTTCTCCCTGGCAACTCGGGAACGGCTAATTCAGGTGGACTGTCCATCAATCCAAGGCACTGTGCCGACTCGGGGTTATTTCTGATTGAAGTCTTGTGATAATGGCACAATATGGTAAATTCAACGACCTGAGATAAACGAACCGGTTCATGGAGCTACTTTAAGGATAGAGAACATTCAGGGTTGTAAGCCTCGAAGTCTGAAAGACCATTCCTGGATCTGCCATCCTGACTTATGATGAGATCTACGATCATCTCTCTGACCCACAGCCGTTATTTGGGAATGCAGCCTTCGGCACATCACTTCCGAATGTGTTTAATCGTCGCGGCTGCGATAGGTTTTGGGAGAGCTGGTATTCGTCGGTCGATGTCGCGCGCGTCGAGAGGAATTTTGGTGTTACGGCTAGCACAATCAATTCTCTAGCACTCTCCTAGTCGTCCATCAATTATTTCTGTCGACCGAAGTCCACTTGGTGCGTACTTTCACTCACATGCAATCGCGGCCTTCTATCTCAGTGATCGACTAATCAACGTCCTCCGAGTGAGTTTCTCGACATGTTAACATCCTACCCAGGCTTATCTCCAGTCCATATGGCCCGGACCCGTAGTTCTGACGACCGTGTGTCTGAAAATCACGGAACAAAATGATTATCGTCATGGGAATTTTAGGTATAACCAATGGAGGAAGAGGAAGAGACTCATGACTCCACGTTTGCTGAATGTTCCACGATGTCTTATCTCGAGGATACTTGAACATCGCGTCGATATTGACAGCTGCATATGAAGTACGTCCTCGTGTCGATGGGATCCGGAGATGGAAGACATTTCATGCGGCTCCCCTCCATCCTTGATGGCGCCGTGTTATCTCAAGAGGGCGGCTCGGCGAAGACTTTCGCCCATCTACAATATCGTGTGGCGTTTTATTGAGACGAAATCAAAGCCTGCAGTTGTCAGGGGTGGATTCAGCCGCCGATGCGTGTAAGGAAGTGCAATGGATTGAATTGGAGTCTGTGCAGTGTGGACGACACGCTCTGAACAACAGTGAACGCTAGGACAGCTGACTTCGTCTTGACATGTACTACTTGCGGAGGCGAAACCAGCAAGATGAAGGAAATCAAGTAAAGAACTGCAGAGAAGTGACTGATAAAATTCATGGCGGGACCCGAGATTGCCGGACTAGAATTGGAGCAATCCCAGAATCTCCAGGTAATGACTTTTCCGTTGCGGATGCCATTCTAATTTATAGCCTGAGGAGGTCAAGCAGCAGAGGTGTAGTCCTGATAGACGTACTACATGACTCCTGAGGAAACTTGAGATAACGATCCAGCCGTCGGAGACTCGGAGTTCGGACTGCAGCTTAGACTAAGCCTTGAATCGACAAGTCGATTGAATTCGATTCGTCGGGTATAAAAAGTGCCAGTGGTGGATCCTGTAGCTGCTGACCATGGCCGCATTTATGAAGCGGCTCAAGAGGGTCAGGACTCAGGTAGGATCACGTGCGTTTCGCACCCTGACGCGCCGCGACGGCGCGTCGGGCACGACCTTTCTTTTTGACCACAATTCACGTGGCACGATCTTCAACAGCCATATCCATAGCCATCATGCTGGAATCGACGCGATACCAAAGATTTCCTGGACTCTCCATTGGACTTTGCGAGGAAATATTCGTTGCTGACGCTCCTTCGGACTACTGATCCCCATCGTGTCTGCTTTCAGATTTTCGCGAAAGCTGATTCGTGACTCGTCAAAGTCCAGACGGCGTGGGACAGCGCAGCCCCATTTGTAGGTCCTGGTTCCCGCCTGCTCGATCCCATCTATATCGAACCGTCGCCCTCAGGTTGCTTTGACCTCGCTTCTTGCTATTGGGATCATTGACATTCTCTTTCACCCAGGCTCGACAACCATTCATTCTATCCGATGTCTCAGCATAGAAACTGAATATTATGAAGATGCGGAAACTCCGGTGAAGTGCCTCCCTGGTGGAGGAAGCCATTCATCATTTCACGCCATTACACGATTTTCTCTCTATCTTTGCCTTTTTTCTTCTCCTGAATAATTCGTCCGGTGTATCGGCTTATATAAATCGCAGACTACTCTCAAGCTCGAGTGAGCCTTTTTCCTTTCCAGCAACATGCGAGCTCACTTCGAGGGATTACGCCATTGGAGCGAAAATCAGTACGCTAACTATTAAAAGGGTACCCTTGCGTCTCTGGTCTTCTCTCTGTAGTCGCATCCATAATCAAACGATTTATACCCACCCGGATATCGATGCATCAACGGTATAAGGGGAATTCTCAGGCATACCTACGTTCTTCACATGTCTGTATTCTCCAAGATATTTACGCAACTTATGGGAACATCTAATGTTTGTCTGATACTACATCGCTCGAGTTGATAAGTTTCATACTCCTCTCGCCATATTTTAGGTCAGGCCATGGCCCGAGCGTGCTGGATGATAATTCTTCGATGTGTTTCCAGAAACTCGTATTTTGGAATGTCCGTGGTCAGTATGAGGGGCTGGAGCGTTATGCCGACTGGGAGAGGATTAGCAGAATCTTCGAGGAGAGGAATTTAAGGGGACTATCATGACGTTTTGGGTTCTGGTCAGGAGGACGTGAGTAAGGCTAAAAATGTAATGAGGAATACGGGGAAGCCTTAGTCGTCTCGTTAAATAAACTCGGGCGAAGCTGAGGTGAAGACATGTCAGGATGACCTCTATGATATTTTGTAGATGTACATTTGGACAATTGCATAACGTGTGACCCCTCCGAGCTCCGAATATTCTATCGAAATTTCAGATTGTTTGTAAAAGATGTGTCAAATAAGAATAAAAAATCATGTGGTATGTTATACATTGAACGATATAATTTAAATGGTGCGAAATGACAATAGAATCATGAAACATGCGAAATGTCCGGAAGCAAACAGATTTAGAACAAAGAAAATGAATCAGTGGTGTGGACGCTCTGCTCGAAGTTAAAGTCAAGTAGTGGCTGCTCGAAGGATGAAGACGACGGTAGCGACAGACCAGAGTCAAATGTAAACGGTGAGTCGGCTGTCTCGAAGGACAAGAAAGAGAAATCCCCGGTCGACGAATGGTCAATTGGTGAGGGGAAGGAGGCGTTTATGGTCATATCTATGGTACCCACGGTCGGTGGACGTGGGAACATGGATAAGGCATCATCCAAAGGGAGATATGACGCCGACATCTGTTCGGGAGTGAGAGGCGAAAGCTGGCCATCCTCAACGAAAGACGTCGATGTCGATGAGACTGAATAATCTGAGGATGTACTAGATGATGGTCCAGGGAAAGAGGAGTCGAAGGGCAATGCATTTGTAACACCAAGAATGGAGGTTCTGGAAAACGTCCGGATCCATTGCTCCATCTCATTGAAGTCGAGACTCTTCACATTCGAAACGGTCCTTTGGAGATCGCCTTGATGTTCATAGAAGATAGGCGACGCAGGAAAGTTCGGGATGTAGGAATTGGAGGAAGAATCCGGGACGGATATGAGTTCTTTGGGGGACCAGGCGTCGAGATCCGATTGTGAAGACTCCGGGAAGGCCGCGAGACCTTCGAGTGGCATGCCAGCGTCGACACCGGGAAGAAGTTGTTTCGGTGGGAACACTGACGATGAAGGCATGGTAGCGTTCAGATCTTGAGGTCCGTTGCATCTGCGGAGATGGCGCTCGAGGCCACGAGGTTTGGTAAAAGCTTTACAGCAGCCAATGACAGGGCATCTGTAAGGTGCCAAACTAGAGGAAGGAAACGGTCAACCTTGTAATAAAGAACCATCGCAGAGAAAACTAACTGTGTGTTGTTTATATGAGAATCGAGATTCGATTTCTGCTTCATGACTCTGTGACAGTATGTACATTCGTACCTGCAAAACGGAACGATGAGTCAAAGAAACTTTGAACCAGAAACAAAGAGCCGTACATCGTGGCAAAGGGATCGTGGACTTTTTTATGGCGGCTGAGGCCAGTCGCGTCGGCATAATCTTTGCCACAAATTTGGCAGACAACGCGGGGGCGGTTCTAGATAAGGGACAGGATGACATCAGCATCGGGACAATTGTGTGCCACTTTGGGCCCAATAATAAGGAGCGCTAATTACCTTCGACTTTTCGGAGGGGACGCGAGGCATCGTGTTTCGAGAACGGTCAAAGTATGGGGGGAGGGACTTGTACGGTGGGGAAGTACAGGGAAGCAGCGGGGGATGGGGGAAACCATGCTGGGACGCCCGCCTTATATTGGTTTTCGAGGTAGTGCGAATTGGTTGTCGGGATATTGACTTTTATGGAGAGACTTGCTCTTTTGGTACACGGAGTGGCGGGGGCATGGCAGGATATGGCTTTTATAACTATTGGTTGTAAGCAATCGAGTACCAATTATCGAGAATAGCCGTTTTTAGTAATGACGGGGCGGTGCATTGACCATCGGAGTGGCAAGAGTGGTAACCCGGAGCGACGTGACCATATTCTGCGAGAAGACTATTAGATAATTTTTTCTCCAGCCAAAAAATTAGGGAAATACGTCTCATTGAGCAGATATTATGTCCTCCTGTAGTACAGTGGGAGCATGGATTAGAGAGCCGTTGCTATGCATCGTGTCTGTGAACAAAAGAGAAATTATCGGCCCGGACAAAGCTTTCGGTATGATTTAGGAAACGGTTTTCGAATTCGATGTCCGGCTGTATACATCAGTAGGAATTTTCTGAACACCAGACATCCGAAGGACTGAGAAATTTTTACAATGTCTGCAACCTCAGGCTACCGTTACAGCAGTCGCGCTGCGGATCAACGTGGTGACGGTTATTCTTTATGAAATCTCGCCAGATGTAAGCTGAGCGGTGTAGGTTATATTTTACTAGTCGGTGAGAAGCCGTTTGTAGCAGTCAGAACGAGTAGACGAAAGTCCAGCTTGACAAAGTTGTGACCTGAGAGTCCAAAGTTACAATGATGAGTCAGCGCGCCCTATCTCAAACGGGACGTCGGGTATCAGCGTGACAGTCACAGTCACATATCTGCCTTTTACGTAGACTTGACGCAGACGCAAGGTATGGAATATTGTATCCTTATTCTCACACGAAAGCTGAGAATTTTTCTCAGGAAGAAGAGCCATACATTCACTTCTATGGGTGCGAGAATCAGGCAAAGGGGCGGCTATACAGACAGAAAGTGGTACGTCTTGTTCTCGAAACCAACTCGAAACGCAACGCCTTTCTGAATACCAGGCTTCAGAATTTATATCCCCGCTGACGAGGTATACAGATCGCTTGAGTCGTCCCCGCGAGTGGGCAGATGATACCAAAGAGTACAATGGATCAAGCACGAGTGGCTATCGTCGTACAGTGGTACACAGGCAAGATCGATATGATTCGGTGATAAGCAGGGCTAAGTAGTCCTTCGATAGGCTGCAGTATGATTTTAGAGTATTTTGTCTGATATACTAGATTGCAGGATCCTTCACACAAGGTTTACTCTCGTCAAGTACCTTTACCCAAGCCATGCTGCGTGGTCGCCATAGATGCTGGATCTCTACAGGGTCCTATCGTCTGCTGCTTTCCTACTCATTTGCCTCCACCCTAAGCTTGTGGACATCTATAGGTCCTTGGAACCAGCCTTCCACGAGCGGTCTCTGCGTCATGCATATTCAGAATGTTATACTTTACGACGAGGCGCGTCCGAACTCGCGGTGTTATTCGGGAGTACTTCGATACCCAGACTGTCAAAGGCAGTACACAACAATTGCAAGTAAATATTCCATGGATATAAAGACGATGTTGAAACGGGATTATTTTTTCTCCTTCCTCTGCTCTCGCTATGACACCGTTTCATTTCCATTCCAGCAGCGTTCCCGAACCGTCTCCTACTCCCGCTGAAAAAAGACGAAGAACCTGGAATACGATGCCCATTGTTGTTATGGTGTTTATTTCCACCGGTACTGCTGTAGAGTCTTGTGTGTTCCTCCCTAGCCATCAAGCTCTTTACTAATAAAGACGTCCTCACTCAAGGAAGCAGCAATTCCAACACCGGTAAATCTGTCTCGCAGGTGTTTCATATGACCTGGCACCAGGTTCAAGCCGCGGCCTCTATTCATGCGCTGTCCTTTGTTCCGCCGAATAACGTGCTCAAGATTCCTCACTTTTCTCGTACTTGGGTTTGGAGCCACAATTACGATTATGGCGGCGTCCCAGAACTATATCATGGTGTTCTTTCTGCGTCTCTTAAAGCACATTCAACGCAGGTACGTCATCAATAGCTTATCAAATCCAACTTCTTACGAATCCGTCCTAGGGATCCCGCCTGACATGGTCTTCTTTACTTTGTACAGTCCTTGCTGTCTCCTTAGCATTTATTCATCTGACATAGCCTTCAAGCGCGTTCCCTTCGTGTATCTCTGTCATCGGCAGCTGTACCACTTGGAGCCTCATTCAGTCGATATATTAAATATGGAATGAGCCTTTTGCATGATGTTCGAGGGTTGGAAGGCTGTCGATTATTATTCACCATCGCAGGCGTAACACCACGCATACTACCGCTGCTTACCATCTTAACGAGAGAATGCGGCATGGCTCTCCAATAACGATCGTACTCTCGCATGAAACAAGAGTCGTCCAAGCTTGCGGGGTGTAACAAGTTAACGTGGGACGACGCGAAATCCATTTTAAAGGACGGACGTCTGAATGGCAGGTGTCAGTTCCTCTTCATCTACACAGAGCACGTGGCTTTTCGCGTTGGCGATTATTAGTGGAGTGGGATATCAGAGGCGGGATGCAGGCTGCGCTCATCGCTTCCGTGGTGCTATCGGCGGTGGCTGACAAGTATCGGAATTTGTCAGTGTGTACACTGCTGTCATTTGTTTTAACAGGTAATAACGAGTACCGTTTGCTGTATGTCATGGTCAAGGACTTGTTGGGACCATAATGAACGGGCTTTACTGTCTGCGCTTTAACAATGTTTTATAACATGCCTACGGCGTATAAACGCAGGATATGTTGTAGACAGTCCTCATTCTTGTCAGTAGCAACAGCCGTTGGAGCCGTATCGCTAGGTCCAGGAGAGAGAATGGAGGAAGGCTAGTGATAGTCGCGGATCTAGCCACGGAACAAGCGGGAAACTACGAATATGGTGCACGTGATCTCGGAGGAACCGGACCGTGCATACGCTCCCACCGTCAATTTGTTCATTGTTCGTTTATACATTTCCAGCGTGAAGGAGTGAAGGCTCTTGCTATTCGTCAGGCTTAGAGCTTAGACGCCAATGTTCACACCTTCTCCACTGCCGGTAAGCCGCATATAGAGTCAGATACCCTCGTGTATCAAAGTTAATTAGCATGGGACCACTGGGCGTCTATCGAATCGTATATCACATTTACCACCACCCCAAGGCCGAAACGTCCCACCATGCCAACTCCCTCTATCATGCTACACAACAATTTACACATCGACCAGCGTCAGAACTACGCCAACGGAGGATATGTGCATCCCATCACGGCCTCCATCGAGCAATCAGGGTTTACAGAACTGAGCCATCTAAACCGTCTAAGACGTCTGGTGTGTGCGGAGTTGCCTAAGTTGCCTTGTTCATGATACTGACTTGTTTTAGGGAAAGGGAAGCCCAATTATGGATCGCCACTACGACAACCAACGAAGCACGGCTGATAACGCTGACAAGAAGACGGAGCACGCATGGTATTTCCGGATGAGACAGATCATGGAGGAGATGGACCGATTCTGTCCTGTTTGTGTTGTTAATGACCGCGATTTCAGATTTTTGGACCTAGGGTGAGCTAGTGACTGCATCTTCACGATTTCATTGGCATCTTCTAACGGCCGATCTTTGATCTAAAGTTGCTGCCCGGGCGGATTTTCCTCTTACGTTCTTGATAAGAACCCACGAGCCACTGGCTTTGGAATCTCCCTATCTCCTCAAGAAGGCGGTCATTCTTTTCTTATGGACGAAAATCTCCTGAACCGGTACTCCATCATGTTCGCCAACATGGCTAGGTTTGAATTAGGACCCAACTCCGACCTGGATTCGCTTCCTATTTCCACGGAAAGCTTTGACCTCGTCATTATGGATGCCCACCATCTTCGCAATCAGCCACATATGGCGGCTCACAAAGTGTATACATCTCAGCTTATCCTCGGGCTCAAAGCAGTGAAAATCGGGGGCTCGATTGTTCTTAAGCTTCACCGTCTGGAATCGGATTATTCTGCGCGTCTGATTTATCTCCTCGATAAAGTGTCTTGTGAAATCAGGACGTTCAAACCGATGACCATGCACAAGGAGCGTGGTTCATTCTATGTTATTGCCCGCGGTGTCGGTTTGGATCGCCATGGCCGTCCCTCGTTTGAACGGCAGACTCGGTTGCTGCATGCGGTGGAATCGTTTCGGATTCTTTGGGTGGACTTGGGGGAGGAGGGGAGCGAGAGGAGGGAGGTCGTGGAGGACCTGGATTTCATCATCACCGTGGACGACCTCATCAAGGAGTACACATACCGTTTGGGACGCCTTGGCCGGAAAATCTGGGAGATCCAGGCCAAGACACTGGAGTCGTTGTTTAGGACGAGAGGGGTTATCGTCTATTAGTCGTGCTGCCCACTGATAGGTGAGTTTTACATGCCGGAGCGTTTTCAGTGTAATTAATGTGTTTATTCTAAGTCAGGTCTTCGCAGTCAATTCGGCACGATCGTACACAGCAATGAAGATGCTTTGTGCAGGAAAGTTCTCCCGTTTCTTCTCGATTTGGAATATTGGTTTATTCAGAGGACTATTCCTGGACTAGTGGCGACGGACCGTTACATCCAATCTCTCTCGTATGCAATCATCGTCTCGTGTTCTCTTTCCCTGACTTCGCTCCGAAATATGTCACTCTTACGTATCAAGGTCATTTTACGCATCAGGAAATGTCGTCTCTTCCTTTCCGTCGCTGTCTCTTTTTGTAGGACATTTCTCTAGTTCCAATAAGCTCTCAATTCTATGCTGTTAATTATTTTGAATCCTTCTTGAGAAGACGAGAGGGCTTCGTCTGCCTATCTTAAGATTATGAATGGCGTTTTACATGTCCCTGCTTCCTCGAAGGTTTCCTGTGAATTTGGCTCGAGTCTAGTATATATGGGCACTGCTCAACTTAACTCATTCTTCATCCCTGCCAAGCGGCCGCAATTGCGACATCGACACTTGGTAGAAATGATGCCAAAGAAATGGGGTGTAATGGACGACAAGATCTGCGGAAACTGTCTGAATGAAATCGTCGGGAGTCCGAGACGAAAAATTTCCCTGCAAGACGGTAGTCACTGATAGGCTGCCAGTGAGGAAACAAACTCCGATTATCGCTGTTGAGCTTGCTTCTGCTCTAGTTCTGTCAGTGGCAGAATTAGTAGGAGACGAGATAAGTCTTAAGGCTAAGGTGTTGTCCTTTCCCTTCACGACACTGATTTCAGTTTGTTGTTGTTCTTTGCTCTGATCGAGTGGCACCGCTGTTCGCCGGCACTTACTCAACGTGACAACACTAAACACTTTTTAAACACACCACTACAACGCGTCTCAAGAGACCCGTCTGCTTGTTTTTCCCGCGCCAGGTCTTCGCATTCACATACCTTTCCTTTCTCTCGCCACCCCACGAATCTCCCCATATCGAAGAGCAACAGATCGGTGAGTTATGTCTACGTTGTTTCTCTGCAGTGGCTGCCACAATATGGACCTGGCTTCCGAACCTGTCGCTGTATGTCACTGCGGTCAATTCTGGTGCTCCCAGAGATGCCTCGGAATGGTGCGTATGGAATGACATTGCAAATATAAATATAATTGAGACTGGTACATATAGTCCTTTCGAATGCACATCATCGAAACCCCTTCCCTGGAACATAAATTCATTGATTATTACCCCAGACTCGACGAGGGAATAACTTTCCCAGATCCTGGAAACAACTGTATCCGAGGCCTCATATTCCACCAATATCGTGCGTCATCCCTTCATTGACCTCAGTCCCGCAGTGTCTGACTGAATACATATTGAAGGTGCTGTCCCCCAAGTAGTCCCTCTCAAATTCGTATTCCAACAGGACGACAACGGGGAAATAGTGGACTGTATACCACACGTCAACGGTTTCTTTCCTCCAGCTCAGTTGGCATATCGAAGGGTCGGTGGACGAGGGAGCGACCCGCCATTTGAGCTTTGGTACTACAAGAATCAAATGCAGCTCGGCGTCGAATGTCCCAACTCTGCAAATGACACAATCGTTAGCCTCTCTTGTTCTCTAGAGCTAAATAAATTATGGTATGGCTCAGTCGTTGCTGTGATGCTCGAGAAGACAGAGGGTCGGAAGAGATACACGAATGTACAATACCATCACTCGAGTCTTTTTGGACGGTTTTTCCGTAGTTCTACGAGTCCGTGTACCGTTTAATGAATCTGTCAGGATTACTGTGTAAAAATACAATACAGCGGCGATTTATTAATACAAATATCAGCGTGCTCTAGGTGAAAACATATGTGAAATCGCAGCAAAGAAATCCTGATTGGTCCTCCTTCTAGAGCCAACTGGGGCAAGGGACGCTTATGCCGGAAAGTCATAGTGCGAGGAGTAAGAGAGAAAGTGAAGGAGTAGCCCGGATGTAAAGGACTCACGTACGTTAGATCACGAAGTCGAAGAGAGCTAAACACACGTCGTTGGAGATTCGGAGAGAGAAATAGACAGCATGTGAAAAAATATGAGCCTCTTCCGCGTTTGGTGTATCACAGGCTGAACAAGGTGCTAGGAGATAGCTCAGACAGCAAGTCATGACGACGGGGCACGTAACACAGTATAGCCGCAGCAGAACCCTGGCACTTCGGGACGTTGATAGTGGTCGGCACGGCTCAGGACTCGGTACTACAATTCCTGGACTATTCCATGAAGAGAGAGTTGCTCACAGACTTGACACCAAATTCAACTCGCTCGCCACGTGTGGTGTGAAATACGTGCTTGTGAGCCCTCCCGGAACCACTAAATCCTGGAATAAACAATGTTCTCAGTCACCGCCATCTTCCCCACGTTCGGACACCGCAAGGATGGGTGGTCTCAAGCGTCGAAGTGGGGATGTGGGAGAAGTGATAGCCAGAGGATTTTCATACTTTCCGGACCTCCGCCACCGAAACCTGTGACCGAAAATCTGACGGTCAGTCTTTAAGATCAACAGAAGAGAACCAAGTTCAAGAGCATTTCGGTGGCTCAAGAATAGTATGGGGCATAATAGATACAGTCAACAATAGTCGGGATGCGGGGGACTTCTGGACACCAGATAACGAAAGTCCTCAAGATTAGTACCTTAATAGCGTGCCGTGGGTTTTGCAGCCGAACCGATAGAAGAATATGGTAGCATGTGTTTCTCAACGTGAGCGAGACGTGCTCACTGCTGGAAGACGAGTGAGTTGAAGGAAAGGCCCGAAGCTGAAGTCTGTCAGCTGGCAGAGGAGAAGATCTGGCTGGCAGATTGCTGGCAGAGTACCGGTAGGGAACGTGTTGGCTGGAGAAGCAGCATGCGCACGTTCCATCACTACCATCGAGTAGCCAGAGTACCTAATCGTTGACGACGTTGATTGCATTCTGGCTCCGGGAGGGCTAGTGTTGTGAAAGGCCGGGCTGGGCCGGGCTTACGAGGCTTGGGCCGGGCTTGAGTAGGGCCGGGCTCACTCAATCCAAAAGCCCAAGCCTTAAGCCCAAGCCCGACAAGGCTCAGGCCGGGCTGAGGCTTGAGCCCGGGCTTTTTGACTGGTAACTCTTCTGGGTCTTTTGGGTCGAAGTGAGATGATTTACTGTAAGTCTTGATCATTTTCTGCGAGCTCAGGTTGACGACATGAGATTTGCAGCCGATTTCTCGTTCCTTTGCGACAAAATCGTCATCGCCGGCCAGTTGCACAAGAGTCGCGTATTCCACCATCATGACTCCATTCACGGGCGCATTGTCACAGGTTACATGTCCACTCTGTTCACAGGCATTAGTTCGTCATCATTACATGATCTTGTGGGTCTACCTTCTTCTGAGCGCCTGCTCTCTCAACGACTTTGTATAGGATCTGCCCTTGCCGTTTACCTGTATGTGCTCCGGCTAATCGCGGTAAGCCCAGTAATGCTGATTTCAGGACCCATTGTTTTGGCGTCTTTTCCTCGATATAATGGCCTGTCACTGCAAAATAACTATCGAGATTCCCGGACTGCCACGCATCACAAGTCAACGAGATACGGCCCTTGACGGCATCGGACTAAAAAGTACACGGTAAGTTGCCTGAATATGATTTGTCACGATGTAACTCACAGCGAATTTCTCCCTCAGATTCAGTAGATACTCTCCTGAGAGCTTCAGGTATCCTTCTCGTGTAGCAACCCGGTTTGGTAGCTGAATGGCTGTGCTATCAGAGGCAGCTGCCGCCATCCGTATCATTGCGATGAACCGGGGATCTTCAAATGCGCGGATGGACTAGGAAACAATAAACGGGTGAGCCTTCTCACTTACCACACCTATGGTATCTGGCTTACCTGATCTGTAGCCGCTCCCCATTCCAGACAAAGGCGCTTAAAGGCTACTGGTGTGTATCGTACTGGCTTCGGAAGGGAATTTTGATCTACAGCGTGGACAGAGAGAGAGCTTTGAAGTAGCTTGTCCTTGCTGTTCCTTTCTTTGACGTCATCCTCGAGCATGGAAAGAAACCCCTTCTTTTCACAGTATTTCCGGTAGGCGGGCTAGGTTATTATGTCAGAATCAGTACTGAGATTACAACAGGTACGCGAACCTTATGGTGTGCGGCCATATGCCTTCGTAATGTGCTCACATGGGCAACGAGAGCGGTCCTATAATCGCAACTCAAGGATCAGTAGGCGAAGTTAATCTACGGCATCATTACTGACTTGCATAATCGACAGGTGCGGTGTTTTACATCCTTCCCCTTCTTGTTGCACTTCATCTTAGGCTCGCCGAAAAAGTGGTTTACATCAGCAGAAGAATCCTTCGTGTCTGTGGCGTCTTTCGGTGGTCGAACAGATTTAGCGACATCAGCATAGAACCGGCCGCTCTCATCGGTTTCGTTCGGATCTGGTAGGTTAATCTCTTCTGCTGGTTCGGGCTCTGATGACATGAAATATTATCAGCGAACAATCACGTAGACGTGCCATGCAGATACTCACCTGGTTGACTTGGTGCTTTGGGATTCTCAATCCACTGAACCTCATCTGACTCATTTGCGTTGATATCCTCAGAGAGATCTGTGGGCTTGGTCCGTTTTTCAGGGCGACGCGTCATGTTTTCGGAGGAATGTTCGATCTCGGTGGTAGTACGGTTTCCGGAAGTAGATGTATGATTTTCATCGTCGTCACCAAAAGGACGTTTTGGGCGCCGTGAACGTGATCCCTCAATAATATTAGATGGGTCTGGTATGTCGCGTTCAGGCATTGTCAGAGGTTGGTTAGGGGAGCAAAATTTGATCCAGGAAGAACCCATAAATTGAGTATTTATTTAAACGTAAGAGGATCTGCGAAACTGTACAGTAGCAAGCCACCAATTTCGGCTTTGCGCGACAGGCTACAGATAGAACCTCGAGATTATATACCAGTGAGTAGGAATAACATTGTATTTGCTGTAAGAATTGATACTAATAAAACACGCGTAACATATGTTTTGACAAGGCTTGAGCCTCGGGCTCAGGGCTTTCCGTATGCAAAGCCTGAGCCTGAGCCCTGCGCAAGCCCTACTACTAGGCCGGGCTTTTCTGGGCTGGGCTGGGCTAGGCTGGGCCGGGCTTAAGGCTTGAAGCCCGGCCTTTCACAACACTAGGGAGGGCTGAGAATGTAAAATAGCCGACGTGACCTACATTTTTGTCTTTAAGGACAAGCCGACCCACCCCCCCCCCTCCTTCTATAGGGAGATAATATAACTATATATGAGATGCCTAGTCATAGAATTTCATTTCGGCAACTGTTGGTTCGCTGCCGGGTACATGCCGGACCCTGCTGCGCGTGATTCCTGCGACGAAAAAAGGCTAGAATGTGTACCGGAAGGTTCAAATGTATCCATTTTGATCAGTGTAGTGACAAATGCCTTGTCTCGGTATCGGGATGGTGGCCCGTGGGCCGAGGGATGGGCACATTCCGACCTGATCCTCGTGTTGATTCTCATTTCCGGCTATAAGTATTACTTCCACTCGCTGTTCTACGTTCAAATTCACTTGGTATGCCGCACAGACGTATTTCTATATTGATTGCAATCATCCTCAATTCCACCAGTCATGCGTAGCTTCACACTCAGCTGAAGCGCTAGGAACATTGACTTCGAAATTTGTATCCTCGCTTCCGTATTTATTTCCTCCGTTTAGCTGCTTCTCAAATGCCCATTCTTACTTTTTCGATAGGTCATTACCTTTAGTTGACCTCAGAAAGTCACGATACCAGCCTGTTCCACCTTCTATCTCTTGAGACTACAAAATGCGCTTGATCCCACTTAGCCTAGCTTTGATTGATAGAGAAAATCACTGGCATATGAGCCTTACCATTAATGGCTTAATGGCGAATGGCTTCGCCTCCTCTCAGGCTCGTCTCTTGTGCCGGCAAGACTGGTATTGCCAGGGTCAATCCCCCATATTAACCGAGCGTTCGTTTGACACAGTTCCAGCCTTCACGTCAACATTAGATTCGCATTTCTACCGGTCGCATCACTCTAGCCGCCTTAGAATACCTTCTCTCTCCTTCCCTCCTGCTATGGAACACGATACGCCCCCCAATATTCGAGACAATAACTCTCAGGATCCCGAGCCCATCGACGAAAGAATTAGAATCGCTGATGATTTGAACTCATCACGAGACACCGTAACAGCAGAAGACGGGCCTGTACAGTCTAGGGCTTCGTCACTCCATGGCACCACGGCAGAGAATGGGAGGAATATACTTTCGCCTGTCGAGGAACCATTGCCACGTCGACCTGGGAAGAAACAAACAGCGCTTTTCGCTCTACCGCCTCAATCTACTAGCGCACCTGTGCCAACTGGTACGTGTACTTCGTTAAGCGCTACCAGTCTCTCCACAAGTCGTTTTAGTTGATTCTCGAGGATACGCACCGAGTCAACCATTTGAAGAAGCCGGGCCAACATCCAGCATTTGGCGTGCTTATTTAGACGAAAGCTTGATTTACGATACCGACATGCTTGGAAACCAGAGAGGACAAGTCAATATCCTACTTGTTTTTGTGAGCTCATTAAGTCAAATGCATGCTGCATCGCGTTAATTTTATTTATTTCATAGGCGGGACTTTTTTCGGCGATCGTGAGCGCCTTCATCGCACAATCTGCAGGAAATCTCCAGCCAGACTATGAGAAAGCGATGGCACTCTTATTATTCGATCAGATCAATATACAGCTCACGCTGGCTAGCGGTGTTTCCCCAGACCACATCACCACATCTGGCGCCGACCCCACCGCCCATTTTTCTCCAGATCCTTTGGATTCGTGGGTAAACGGCTTGTGGTTTTCGAGCCTTACTCTCAGTCTCGCAACTGCATTGTTTGCCGTGCTTGCGGACGGGTGGTACTGCCATTATCTGTCGCCTGTTGCTGGAAACCCCCAAGTTCGTGCTCGTACTCGACATTTATGGTATACGGGTCTTCTCGATTGGCGTGTCAGCACGTTAATTGGCTTCCTACCACTCATGTTGCACCTATCCCTGTTTCTGTTTTTCGTAGGACTGGTCCTATCTCTCTTACCCCAACAGCCAGAAATTGCCCTCGTGATAGGAATCATATCCATGAGCACTTTTATTGTCTACCTTGTCACCAATGTTCTGCCAATAATATTCCCGGAGTGTCCATATAAAACACCGCTCTCATCTGTTACATATGCGATCATCATGTGGATACTTCGACGATTCACAACCATCCTGAGGGCAATTACACCTCTAACATTCGAGTTTCATCCCGAGACAAAAACATTGCAGGGTTTGGGAATCTACGCTGCGCAAAGATCACGTATCAAGCATGAAGTTGACGCGCTTCTTTGGCTGTACGTGAGGTCTTCAACTGCAGCTATTCGACGTCTCGTAATCCACGCTCTGGCTGGACTGCCTCCGGAATATATCCAGTATGCCGAGGAAGCTTTCACCTCTCACTGGGTCGAAATACGAGATGAGAAAGAAAGAATGTTAATGGATTGTATGGAGCTGACCAGAGATGGGTCTACTCGATGGATTCCCAAGGATATCCCCAACATCGACCGTAGGATTGAGCCCCTCCTCCGTTTGGAGAGACTGTTCCACCCTTCAAGCCGGAAATTCCCATTTGGCCTCTTCGGAGAACATGATCTAGATTTCTCGAGGAAGGATATCTCAGATACCTTATCGACAACTCTGTCCTCCATCGACGATTTGCATATCCGCATGCCAATAGGCCTGGATTCACAGAAGAAAGTTGCTATGAATGCTCTCGCAGACAATCATATTCACCATCCTGATGTGGAAAAGCCTCTTCAATCGTGCGTCTGAGCAAGGGTTATTTTATCGGGAGCAAAGCAGCTTTGATCTGTTGAGGCGAACTCGCAGGTGCTCTGTCAGTGGGAATTCTGATCTCACTATTGAGATGTGTCTTAGCTTGGTAACAACCATATATTTCCCCGAAAGGGATTTCTCCACATCGCACAGTTGCACTTTGGCAGACGCGGCAGTACATCATGATCGGAAAAATGTTCTTCGCACTCTTCTATCCTTCTTCGAAAAATCAGAATTCAACGAATTCGACTTGTATCGAGAATCAGAGAATTACGAAAGAAGACTTCTCCTCACCATTATGCACCTCTTCGTGTCCGACTCCCAGTCAATCTTCCAACCCCATTTCTCTTCAACTCATGATTCTACATTCTTCAGGAACCAGCTGTTGCGCATCGTGGTACATGCACTCAACAAAAGTGTACATCCCCCCGCCATGTCGCTTTTGAAGTTTGACCCCGAGATATTCAAGGCTATAGCGTCTTATGTTGCGTCTGATTTATTCACTTATTCGAATTTTCGGGATCTTGAGTGTTCCATCGTGCACGCTCTTGTATGCATGGCTTCGCTTATACATCGAGAACCCCACTTCGACATCCTCGTACCTCCGGAAGAATGGGCTACAAAATCCTTATTTCTGAATATCCTCAACATCCAACAACAAAGCTACCACGAAATTTTTACTACCTATTCATCAGCCGTCAAGTTCTCCCCCTTTCTTCAGAAACACTTTGGAAATATGGAGCACTTAGGTATCTTTTTGTTCGGTCAAGCATTCTCCAAAGGCATTCTCCAAGCGTACGATGTTTTCCGGGAGCAAGGCGGTTTAATGCGTACTGCAGACAGAGAGTATCTCCACCCAAAGGTCTTGGAAGGCTTCTGGGGTTATCTTACCGGGCTCTCGGAAGCTATGAAGAAGACGGGGAATCAGAGTCCTGATCCGGAAACGTTCCCTGGATGGCATATCCAAGACCTCCATCGAGCAGTGGTCATTCGTTGCATTTGTGCGAGCATCGTTCATAGTGGCACCCCGCCACGTCCTATCTTATCCTTCTTGGCTTCAATCGATCCCCATCACCCTGATTGGTCTAGAATATTGGACACATTAAACTCGCCAGACGACAAATACTCCATTGAGAAGTACAATTTCCACTGGTACCCATCGCCAGACGATAAGGAGCGTTTGAAAAAGGACATGAAGGACGTTGTCAAATTTTTAGATGAGTGTCTTAAGGCAGCAAGTGGTACAACTAATGTCATCAACCAGGTATGCAGTTGATGTAATATTTCGATTTACCGTCAGCTGAATACTTTCCCGCAGTCGTCGATGAGTTGCAACCCTCACAGCGGATCGCCGGAAACTCAGCATGAATCACGATGGCGAAAGTTCATGAGAAAGCCAAAGAGCCTCAATACGGATATAGAACTTGAGGCCCGAGATGTTGAGCGGGGATGATACAGCGGACTGCATAATTTGCAGTAACTTTGGTATTATCAATGGACCTAGTCAGACGGCAAGACCAGGACTAACATACATGTACAAAGTAAGCTGAGGTAGTGTAACATCAAAGGTGCAAAGGGAAACAGAAGACGAGATTAGGAATAAATCGGCAAGACATAGTAACACGGCGATAGATATGTCTATGTGAATATATCATGAATTAAGTATGCGTAAACGCTGGGTGTTGAATTAGGCAGGAGCGATCCCGCGGACCGGTGACGCATGGAACGGAAAGCAAGGGCCGGCTTGGCATGGACAAAAGTACATCGCATGTCAGTGTGGTAGTAAGTAACGAAGATGATACGGAGTCGCGACCATCATCATCGAGTGGGCGCACAAGAAGATCAAAGAAAGGTCAAGTAAAGGAGCAGAAAATATCCATGCAAGAAAGAACTTGGTGAACGTCCCAGTATCTAGTGATCACCTTGAAGGGAAGCGCGTGTTCTTAAGATATGTCTACGAAACTACGCCGTGGGACGAGGGTCATCCAAAACGCGTAGTGGTGCCGAACATATCATATGTCAAGGCCACTATACAAAAGAAGAAAACACGCGCACAGAGAACTCGGAAAACTACGGCCAGGAAGGGAAAAGAAACGGCGCCGTGGTGACATGCGTCTTCAAATGGGAAAGCTGTAACGTATTTCTGAGAAGCGCGATAAAGAGAAGGTACGATCGTGGTGGCAAAGATAGCCTTGGATCACGGACGAGTCCATCAACTCTCTGGAGATAAGAGAAAAGGACAAATAAGATCGGTGATGGTATCATTCGCAGAGAGAGTTAGCCAGAAAACTGAACGCCTCTTGCTTGAAGTGAATGAACACAAGTTGTGGGAGTCGAGACCCCAAGTATGGCGCGCTCAGTATTCGGACGCATTGAAGAACAGCCGATGTGTGGGTCTTTATAGGTTTAAAAAAATCAAAGCGTGGTTCTAAAGAAACCCCTCATCGTCCGGGAGCAGCGGGAAACCTTGGGTGACAGCTGGACCAGCACGAATATTCTTGAATGAAGAATACTGAGTATATCAATGCAGAAAGCTATAGCACACGAGGATAGCATATAATTGGATATCAATACAGGAGTCGGAGAACAAATGTGAGGATAAATACAGATAAAGATATGAATCGGGGACGAAACCAGTCGTCTTGGTCGATATGATAGAGGATCTACGAGGCGGCATTATGTCTAACGGCAAGAACGGAGAAACGGACACATACCAGCGCCATCAGCGTTCTCCCGGCATTGACCTTGACCTGCTGAGTGACATCTTTGCAAGCGAGCTACTCTCCTTCCCCGGACGCGATAGATCGTCGTCTTCGCTGTCGATGTGAACAACGCGCTGCTCTACAGGTTCAATCTCACGAGGAGGATGTGACAAAGCATCGCTGAATCTTCTTCACGAAGAGTCCGTAGTAAAGGAGGTATTATGGTAGGATGGCCTCACTCTGCCCCATTGGGAAAACGACGCGCTCGAGAACATGATACATCTTGATTAGATAGTTCGTTGACTGACCACTATCGAGTGGCCCAAATGGCTAATCGTCGACCGGTGTCCTAGCTCGTACCAGAAGAGAAAACCTGTGATCGAGTTCCAGTTTCTCCTTTATCCATGGTTAGGACTCTTCGCCCTCTATCTCATGCTGCTCACTGACAAGGCAGATGTCGACGGCAGTACAGAGAGTTTCTTCCTCCATGTGTACACACGGTCTTGAAAATACAGTGGAACGTGCATATAGATGGTTGGAGTGAAGTTGTATGGCGAAAAACAACATGTACTGAGGCAGAGAAAGACTAGAAGAGGAGTGGAGTCGCAGCTATACGTGCAAATGGGTCTGGAGGTCAGTGTTGGAGCAGGCGGGATGGACTAAATGGCGGCGTAGGAGAGAGGAAAGGTGGTGAACGTGAAGAGAATTAGAACGCAACTGGAAGTAGGGATCGGTAAGTCGCAAGTCATGGGAACGGAAGGCGGCGATGTTACTCTAGCCAGCCATCCCGTCACATGGAAAGATCAGCTTCGGCCTGCTCGGAGAGACGAGTGTTGCAAAACTCGAAGTGACGCAGTGATAGCCCACAATGTAGAGACAAGGAGGGGAGGTCAAGCACGAGGAGGTTATTCATCCGAGCGAGTATGGTTACAAGACAGACGCATAGGATGTTTGAAGCACTGCTGTTCCCTTCCGAACTTTGCTCCTTCAAAGGAACGAGTTTTCTTGAAGGCAGTGGAGGAACATCATGTCTTCACGAAGAATAGCCCTTCATGAACAGGCTACAGCAGCCTCCTGCGGGACTTCTCAGCGTTATGAAGGTCGTGGTTTTCCAAATCGAGAGCAAAAGCCCGGCACGTCAATCCTCCTACTAATGAGAAGGAGCCATTATCGAATTTTGAGACACAGACCACAAATCAGCGAGCTGTACTATCGAGGGTAAAAATAGATCCATACGGAAAAGCTTCTCGTCTCTCTCTCTCTGGCTTCGAAGCCTTATCATAAACGTGCCATCAGGCCGAGTTTTAGCGGAGCAGCTATATCACCGTTACCTTCATATCCGATAGGAGAGAGAAGTTGGCGAATCCGACCACGTGGTCGTGCACTTCTATCATGTGCCGACGCGTCGATGGAAACAGTCGCCGTTGAAGAGGCTGACTGAATGGTTCGTCGTTGACGCCGAGCTGAAACCATTTTCTATCAGTAATTCCGTTGTGGAGGTTAGGATTAGGGGGAGGGTGCGTCATCTTGGAGTTGTTCGAGCATTTTACGGTGTTATCGCAACAGTCGTTTGAAGTTTCCAGACTCATCGAACGGGGCTCTCAGCACCAAGACTCCCATCGTCAAAGGAATGCTTTTGTGTAGTACAAAAACAGGTTGTGATAATTTCTTTCCCATAATTTATATATGTACCGATGCGTATCTTCCTTGAAGTACAACAGCCTGTTAGGATTGTGCCGAAATCTAGAGATGAGAGCACGAGGCAAGTAGCGATGATCGAAGAGATGTAGGAAGTGTTAGAAAGATGTATGTCGTTATGGAATAGAATGGATTCCGGCAAGGGTTCGTGGGGAGACCTGAGTGGTCCGGTTTGCGAAGCTATTACAGGGCAGAGGTGAAGGCAAGCGCTAAGCGTAACCTTCAGATCGGTATTGGAAAGCACTAGACGTATCCAATGGTTTGTTCAGAAAGCGCTAGGCGTAGGCAGTGTGAGGGGTACTGAAAGTAATAGATTAGCTAAGATTCTCTAATACAATGATATGTACGAGTTTATATACACCAAAGTTTGAGTATTCCTATTCTACAATACTCTAGCATATTCCGGTCGCAGAAAGAAGATAAGAGAAAACGCAAGAAAGTATGAGCGGGTCAGTACTAAGACCGAGAAGGCCGAGTACGGGCATGTGTTGATTCATGCACCGAAATAACCGATACCCGATATCCATAACACAGCCTCTACTGTCATGAAAGACGCATCTCCTACCGCAGAATAACAAGGGGCCTGTAGACATTCAATTACGGGATTGATCAATGCTGTTCTCCTTTCGCTGTCTTTTCCCTTTCTGTTATCGAATTAGGTAGATAACTACAATCTTATATACACCATTTCCTCTCCCCCCACCAACCCTTGACTCCTGCAATCTAGGCAATTTCTAGGCGGGAGAGGAAGAGAGGTCGAACTCACATCAAAGGAAATGTGTGTGTTTTACTCTGGAGAACGTAGTGGTTTCCTGGATATGCCGTAGAGCCTGAATTCCTTAAACATACGGAGGGGAAAAGCATAGGTAGCGCGCACCATTCTGTTCCCCTGCTCGATTACAAACAGACTATCTTGGTCCGTTGTAAGCGGAAGCAAGGCTACGACGGAGCTTCCGTTATGAACTCAATGACTTGTGTACGTCAATCACTGTGCTATAGAAATTCGGCACCCTGATAAGCATTTGCCGTTGGACCTTAAGCTGCCCAGAGACGAGATCTTGAGGGAAGAAATATCGAATCCTGAGGCATGGACCAGAGCGTAGCGCTATGAGCAAATAAATTGTGATAAGAGTGGAAGTAATAGTGCTACAAGATATTAAAATGGATATCATCCGTAATCGTTACATACGCGTACAGCGTCAGAATTATAAGAAAAGAAGTCCAACTTAGCCTTGGCAGATCTTCATATCATTTCGGTCCAGGTCGAAGAACGACCTAGAAGCTTTCTTCCGAGACTGGCGCAAGGTTAGTCCAGAGACACACCGAAGATATCGAGAAGACTCACGAGCAAACTCGTAATGCTCTGTCGAAGCATAATCGTCCGATAAGCCATCCGGTTTTAACATTGTCTGCGTTTGGGCGGGGGGGACCACTGTCAGCGCGGCCTCGCTCATCAGGTCAACGAGCAGCACGACGAGCTTTGCCGCCGCCTCGCCCCACCTCAGCGGATCTTCCGCGACGCCGACGTCCGGATCGAAGCCCCGGACAAGGTGGTGAACTTCAACACACGCTTGGTGTACGACATGGTGTGCCGTCTTCTTCGCCTCCCCCTGCAGCCCAAACAGCACACGCAGATGCTCATGCACTTGTCCAGGAGTCTCCATCCCTGCCATCGGGAACCACACCCTCATCCGAAGGTATATTACGCCACTCAACTTGATGAAGTACGCCACTGTGGTGCGAAAATCGGCAAAATCAACGTGGGAGTAGGCGTGCTTGTCGACCTGGTGGGCGTGGAAGAGACAGAGAATAACGCAGACGCCGCGGTAGTACTCGATGGAGGTCGGACAGCCGCTGCTGTAGATGAGGCTGGACAGTCCTAGAGTCAAGTGTGTCAGTAATTGTCAATTCGCTGCGGACTTTATGTGATGCACCGATAGCAAGGATTCCCTTCTTCATGCATCGCGCCCTTGGTGGTCTTAGTCGCTTGAATAGAGTGGCCACTGCTGGCACTTCAGAACGATGATGAGATCGCGACCAGATTTTGTCAAACATGTCTCGTCGTGCTAGTGGTAGATGAGAGCGTCCTCGACAAGGAGCATGGCGATGATATCAGCACCCTGGATGCGTGATATGAATTGACCGTTGTGGTGGTAGCAAGGTGACCCGTGTGCCGTTTGCCATGCCGGTGGAACTGTGACACCAGCACGTGCTTGTGACACCGTATCACGGAATCGGATGTTGCCAAGTTCAAGCAACGGTGAATCGCTTGAATATCACACCGTTCAATTCCGTTAAATACACAGCTGGAGCTTCGGATGGGCGCCGGCTAACCCAGGCGATCTCAGCCGCAAGCTCCGCCAAAAATTAAAATCTGTCCAAAATTATTTACAAGCTGGCTATATAGGAGTACACATACAGGGGTTGGAACATTGGTGCAACCGCAGGCTTAATATACAGAAATATAGCCGCTGTCTGCATCCCACCATACACCAATATCAGAACCGCAGGAGCCCAATCCAACAGGGTGGTCCATTATGTCATTGAGCCGCGCTGCATCCACTTTGAACGCCGACGGTAGTTTTACTGCCCTTGCTTCTTGCCACGTCGACTGCTCACCCTCCTTTCATAGTCTGGCATGTAACCGTAGATTCTGCAGGCAATGAAACGGCTTATTGCAAGCTTTGCAATGATTCCCTGGGGAGACAGATCCGCAATGCAAAACAACATGAAAAATCCAGCCGGCATCAAAGCCATCTCTTGACGCAGGTTCCAACGGCGACTCATCCTTCGATAGTGGATGAAGCCTTTCAGAGTACCGATTCTTTACCGCATAGCTCAGAACAACCGGTTCCCGCTGTGCCAATACTCTCGCCTTTGGACGTTGCTGCTACTAATTTGCTGTATTCTTTTCTACCTGCCACGCAGCGCCCTCAGCTGCTGCCACTGCCGGATGCCATTCCCGATCCCACGGCCGAATATCTCAATAATTATTGGAAGGATTTCGAGGCATCGGGTGATACTGGCGCGCAGTCTCCTCAGCAAACAGGCATTACTTTAATTGCGCAAGCCATCGTAGATTTAATGGACAGAGGGCCGGATACTATTCCATCGGATGACGAAGCTGACGAGCGATCAGATGAGGGAGAGGATGTCCAACCAGAAGATCCAGGTAAGCTCCGACACGATAGAAACTAGACACCCAACTAAGGCTATGTTATCGGCAGAAGTACTTGAGCATTCTCGCAAACGTCGCCGTACCCAGGCTCAGGATATATTTGATCCCTATAATGAGTGGTTTCCCTGGCCCGATAGGATAGTGCGTGCCATTCTGCTCTAATTGAACACCCGTGTACTGACATCCCCACTTTAAAATAGTCATGTACGTTGGATATCTTCATGCACCTTCCTCGCTCGGCATTTTCCCAGCATCAACTGGATCTCTTCTTGTGGCTCTTGGACGCCAACAAGGTGGAGAATCTACCCTCGGTTTCTTCTACGAAAAAGCTCAGTGATGCCCTTCAAAAGCTTTGCGGGATAGAGAGTATTCGTTATGAAGGAGCACTTGGACACAGATACTATTTGAACAGTCTGTCCCAAATCATCGCTCAGGTGAGTCTTGGACTCGATAATCGGTACACAGCCTTCAACGTCCACACTTAGGAAATGAGCAATCCGCAAATCCGACCGCTCCTGGAATTCTATCCTGAAGATGCCGGCAAACACCTCTCCGAAGCCCGCCAGGCTGCTCGCTGGTTGAACGAAGCTCCCGATGACCAACTCACGCCCATGCTACGTGTTCGAGATGGGGAAGACTACTACATTCATGAACCTATGATGCTTCGTGATGGTGTGGTATGCATGCCGTATCGATGGTTCAAGCGCAAAGGCAAGCACTTCGCACGCTGCTGGCGCATGCAAACTTGCGTCAATGAGACCAATGCCGTCTGGCGCGTTCTCAAAGTGGACGGATATGAAGTTTCTGAGGATGACCTTCTCAAGAACTTTCCCGAGCTTTGCAAGGACGCCGAGCAGATCTACAATCTGCCACATCCCACTCTAATTGATAGTAAGTTGCCATGAAGTTTCGGTGACACATGTTGACATCAGCCTTCTTAGGTGTTTGCGAGGACATTCACCAACCCGAGGTGCTGTCGGCATGGACTCTGACTGATCCCAAGACCGGCAACAAATGGCGGGAACGTTCAAACGGCTGTCGAGTGCTCGCGTTTCCCCTTTGGCTCTATTGCGATGATACATCAGGAAATGTTTCGAAGAAGTGGAACAAACATAACAGCTTCCTTTTCACACCTGCAGGATTGCCACGTTCCGAGTCGCAGAAAGATTATAATGTGCACTTTTTGTGTACTTCGAATATTGCACCACCGTTGGAGATGCTGGACGGCGTCGTCGAGCAGCTTGAGTGAGTACCACGTTGCTCACATGACGCTCATGCTTATGTGCTATCCCTTCCAGAGAGGTCCAGGAAAATGGCATATGGGCCTGGGATTGTCATTTGAACGAAGCCGTTCTAGTCATACCCATGGTCCTTGCTATGCTGGGGGACAATCCCATGCAGAGCGAATTTGCGTGCCACATTGGCCTGCGAGGGAAATACTTTTGTCGGATTTGTTGGGTGAAAGGAAAGGATGCAAACGAGAGTCGACCCGTCGGTTCCACATCAGCAATCTCGTCAATGTCTGGTGGGCGTAGCTCCATAGCAACCAGACCCAGCCAGACAGCCATACCAAAGAATGGTATTACAAGGCACCTGCCTATCTCCATAGCTCTACAGCATATCCACCATACCACTACCATACCAGCGTATATCTCATCCTTACCATACCGCACCCCATACTATCATTTCTTGCTAGGCATTCACGTTCAGCTCACTCCGAGTCGTTGCGATGGTAAAACTGTATTGGTAATATCTACGGGGCATTGACGGCGTACAAACTACGAGTATCCGAGTAGACGGCAACCACTGTGGACTTAACAATTGAATACAGAAACCCAACGACGACTCAGACCTGCCAGCACTGCACGCAAGATGATCAGACTCATAGTACCAATGCACATGCAAAGTACATACCTACGGTGACATGGCAATGTCATCGTCTCCATCAACAATTCCATCCACGCTCGTACTAGCGGAACCCTGGGCTTGAGCCTTGCTTTTCTTGGCGTTGAGATACTGGGCGCTATCCAAGATGATCTCCTTCCATTTCTCGTCATCGAAGCCAACGAGATGCTTGTAATATTTGTTCGCGACCGTCCCCCAAGGATCGTCCTTGAAGCTATTTTCATTGTTCCTCGAGTTGGATTCGGTGTTGCCACGAGTCTTGATGGAGCTGAAGCCACCTTTCCAAATCGTGAGGGCACGTTTGACCTAGGGAAATGTGAGTCCATGGCACATTCAGAAAGAATCCGTAGATTACCGCTGAAGCAGCCAAAGCCAATCCAGCGATAGGATTTCCATAGTTGTACGGAGCATTCATCATGGCCTGGATGTGGAACGCAAATGTCTCCATGACGAGACGTCCTCGAAATGCCCCATGATTCTCCTGGGTAACCATGAGCGACGCTATTACGGGGCCTGAAGGCAGGGAAGTGTTATAAAATACGTACCTGCTCACCCTGAAACTTATAGAGAAAACGGGAACCATTCAGCTGCTTTTTGACCCACGCGCTGCGATCTTCTTCCGTTGCGCTGCCTCGCATCTCCTCACTCTCCCAGTTGCGTTCCACGACTTTGAGTGCTTCCTTTCCGATGTCACTTCGATGGGTGCGCACTGCTGCTGCAGCCTGATATAGAAGGCATGAAACTGTGTTAGATACATGTAAAAATTCAATAATGAGTACGCACCACACTGTAAATAGCAGGATGCTCAGCCCGTGTAGTATCATCCGCGAGTTTGGGAGGCAAATGTGAGAAGATTTTCATCCAGAGGTCTAAAGCTGTTGTCTTGAAGTCCTTGTGGTTCGTCGTGCCGAAGGGTTCCGAGATAGAGCAGTTCGCCCAGTCAATGAGCGAGGGTACGAATCTCTGCTGCCATAGAGGAAGGTCAGTGACGAACTGTTCAAAGGGAAGGTCTTTATTCTTCCAACTCCGAGCCGGTTTCTTCCCACGCTCTTTGACATCAATCTCTTGGACGTCAGCCTCCTTCAACACGATCGCTGGTGTGCTCTACAGCTCTTCCGTCAATGCTAGAATATCGTGGCGCCTACAAGAACATACCTTTTCTATTGCCTTTGAACTTGCTTTCTTCCCTGCCCGTTCGGTCTTGACTGTGGCAGAGATCGGTATCTCCATCGACGATGCTGATGACATGGCAATAGACTGTGCGTATACGCTGCGCCAATCCTTGGCCAAACCACCAACCTCTACCTTGGCGCGCTTTTGGGGCTCAAAGCTGTGAGAATAGAGCGTTGCACATGAGTCAGTGTTCATATGTCATAGCCTGACTTCGTCATCGAAACACTGACCGTTCTTGATTTGCAGTACCTGTATCCTTGCGCTTGTTGGCAGTAGCACTATCTGGTTTTACCTCGGCAATCATCTGAGGTACTTCTTTACGCTGCGCCATGATCTCGCGACGTGTCTCGAGTCTCTCATCCTATGCAATCCTCAGTATCCGTATCCCAGTTCATACGAGACATCCAGAGAACTTACTTTGCGTTCTGCAGGTGTTTTCTTCTTCTTCCCCTTCTCTCCTTTCCCTTTCTTCAATTCAGCCTTGGCGGCCTTTCTCATCTCCATGAACTTTGCAAACTCCTTCTGCAAATCTATAGCAGGCGGCACGGACTCTGGATCGTCTTCAGGACCTGACGCTTCCGAATCTGAGCCCACCGAATACTTGTACTCCGAACCGTCGGAGTTGGGTGATGGTTCGTTATCGTGGTCTGCCTCCGTATCATCGTCGTGCATGTCAGTCACAGCATTCAGGCTCTCTTTACCCGATACCACCTCACTCGCATCACCCTCACTACCACCATATTCATCGGTTGGACCTTCTGACTCGCTAGTATGCAGGCTCGAACTCTGAGGCAACGTATTGCCATCAGCCAAGATCAGCTCCTCACCGTCGTCATCCTTCGAGATTGGCGCGAGATGAAATTGAGGACTGGCAATCGGTGACGGAGAACGGGATAGTTCAGCGGCAAGGGTGTTTGTCATTAGTGGCACGGGAGATGGTGATTGCGTTGTCGTCTTGGATTGGTTGAGAATGGAGGCAATAGACTGTTGGGAAAATTTTGGTAAGCTCTCGGCGATATCAAGATCTGGGCGAAGTGAATGATTCTGCTTATCCTCTAGTATCAGCTTGTCTTCGATAGCAGCAATACGTTTTGTAGCCTTCGATTTTTTCCCCTGCTGTTCCGCCTTTTTGAGTGCCTTGGCAGCATCCACCTCTCGTTTCTTGGCTTCTCGGTTGTCCCGCTGCTCCTGTCGAGTGTGCTTCTTCAGCTGCTCTGGTACTGCGGTTCTGACACCGCGAGTGGCCATCTTTTGCGTGCTGGCACTCATGGAGGAATGTCGAATGTCGCTGGCGGGAAATGAAAATAATTTGAACGCTACGCGGGACTAACCGGAAGCAAAGACAGGGAGGCGTTTCAACTGGGCTTCCGATGCTGTGCACCTTTCTTGAAGCTTCGTCGATGAGTCGTCCAACTCGTCGAGTCATACAACGCCTTCCATGTCCCTTTCCACGATGCAACCAAACCTTCAAAACTCAGTATGGACGTACGCAGCACATCAATTCGAAACACACTGGCTTTGCTTCTGCAAGTGCCTCGCATCCGACTCGCTCGGCAACCGACTTGAATGACCAAAATCAATTCGACGGAGAGGTGGAGATGTTAGATGGAGAAAATGTTGATGGTGCGGAACCGATGGATACAGATACGGGGAGAGACGACATACCTGAAGCTCAGCTAAACCGGCCTCCCTCGGTGAAGGGCACAAAAAGCTTCCACCCCTACCTTACTGGTATGTTCTTGAGGCCAATCTACTGTTTTCATAACTTACAGAACTCTAAAGGGCGACCTTGCGATCAAGACGGTGTTGATTTGCCAGATGGTACCCCACCCATGCCCATGCCTCCAGCTGAAAATGCGGCTGCACCATTTGAGGATTCAACTCAGTTCCGGATTGCGGATTTTCTCTTCCGTAAGGTTGAGATGTCGCAAGGCCATATCGACGAACTCATGGAGCTTTGGACCTTGACGATGCTTAAGCACAACGACTTCGGTCCCTTCGAAAATCACACGGCAATGAATAAGCTCATTGACGAGATCAAGCAGGGTAGTGCTCCCTGGAAGTGTTTTGTTACGCAGGTCGAGCCTAATCTACCTCCGCATGCACCCAGCTGGCAACGAGACCAGTATCAGATCTGGTATCGAGACCCCGACACTGTCATCAGCAATATTTTATCGAATCCTGATTTTTGCACTGAGTTCGATGCTTCACCATATGTTCATGTGGGACCAGATGGCAAACGAAGATGGTGCGATTTCATGTCAGGTAATTATGCTTGGAAACAATCGGTACGTTATCTAACTTTCGATGAGCCTGAGATTACGGCTAATAGAATGCATCGTAGACGCGAATTTATACAGATGACCCGTCGACGGAGGGTGCCATGTATGTGGCCATCATCCTTGGTAGCGACAAGACCACTGTCTCCGTTGCAACGGGAAATGTCGAGTATCATCCACTCTACATTTCAATTGGTAACGTCCATAATACGGCTTGACGTGGTCATCGCAACACTGTAGTTCCAATTGGGTTTTTGGCTATTCCAAAGGGTACGTACATTCTTCGTCACGGTTCCTGGCCCCTTCTCATTGTCGAGTATAGGTGACCGGAAATATGATGATGATCCCGTTTTCCGTCTCTTCAAGAAACAGTTGTACCACTCTTCTATTGCGGCGATTCTTGACTCGCTGAAGCCTGCAATGACTCAGCCAATTGTTCGACTGTGCCCTGATGGACATTATCGGCGGGTGATATACGACCTTGGGGCATTCATTGCTGATTATCCAGAGCAGGTGCTCCTCTCTGGAATAGTGTCAGGCTGGTGTGCGAAGTACGTAGGTGATCGTTCCGTCCTTGTCTGAAAAATCTAAGCTTTTGAATCAGGTGTACAGCACTCTCCACCGATCTCGATGGTCCAGGTGGCCGTCGAAGCCAGGAACTCACCGAGGTTCTGTTAGAAGAGTACGGAGGGAGTGACGGACACGTACTCTGGCATAATTATGGTATAGACGAGAATATTTTGGTATGAGCATTCCAAATTATATGTACTATTGCAACTGATGAACCCTAAATCTGTACAGCCGTTTACCTTTGCATTTCCTCGCGCGGACATCTATGAGATTCTGACGTCTGACCTGCTGCATCAGGTCATCAAAGGAACATTCAAGGACCATCTTGTTGAATGGGTCGGTGAGTATCTAGTGATCTCCGAGGGCAAAGAGAGAGCAAAAGCGATCATGGATGATATTGATCGTCGGTACGTCTCATCCTTTGGTCTGAGTCTTCATGATTAGTATACTAAGTTGCTTCTACAGGATTGCTGCTACACCGGCTTTTCCTGGTCTACGTCGATTTCCCCAAGGGCGTCGCTTCAAACAATGGACAGGAGATGACTCAAAGGCGCTTATGAAGGTATGCCGCATGTTGCCAAGACACTTAAGAATTAACATTAACCCGGACGGCTTCAGGTGTATCTTCCAGCCGTTGCCGAGTATCTGCCAGAAGAAATGATGCAGTGTCTTGCGTCATTTATGGACTTCTGTTACCTCGTCCGACGTACCGATTTTGATGAGGAGACCTTAAATCAGCTTGAAACCACCATCGCACAATTCCACGCTCGTCGCCAAGTATTCATCACTACTGGTGTACGTGATAGTATATCTCTACCTCGCCAGCACTCTCTAGTGCACTATCGCCAGCATATTATCAACTTTGGTGCGCCCAATGGACTATGCTCCTCTATCACGGAGTCCCGACACATCACGGCAGTCAAAAAACCGTGGCGACGATCAAACCGGTATAACGCCTTAAGTCAGATGCTCCTGACGAACCAACGACTGGACAAGCTGACTGCCCTTCGTGCTGAGCTGGCATCTAAGGGACTTGTAGCTCCAAACCACCCCCCTCCACCCGATCCCTTTGATGTGGAAAGCGAGGATGCTGGTGCTGTAGACGAGCCTATACTGGCTGAAGTCAAATTGGCCGCAACAAAGGGTAAGATTCTTTCAAGTATTTGATATATAGCATTTTGTTAATAGCTACCCTTTTAGAACGAGTGTATCCACGACGTTTAGGGCGTCTTGCAGCCTATACGCATTACCCGCAACTTCCTTTGCTTACACGGCGGTTTCTATACGATCAACTCCGTGGAGAAACGGACCCTCCCTCCGATACCATTGCACTGGATGACTGCCCCGAGATCACATCCAACGTTTATGTGTATCACTCGGCAGTGGCGTCATTCTACGCTCCTAGCGATATCTCTGGGATCAGGGGTATGCGACGAGAACGCATACGATGCACCCCGTCCTGGCACAAGCGACCCCGCCATGACTGTGCTTTCGTAGTCGAGGATGAGAATCGGCCAGGCTTTAGCGGGATGAGTGCGGTCCGGGTTTTGCTCTTCTTTTCCTTCACGCATGACAGTGTCACGTACCCCTGCGCACTTGTTCATTGGTTCAAGAAGCATGGTCAGCACCCTGACAAGAAGACAGGATTATGGGTTGTGAAGCCAGATGCTATAATTAGTGTTGTACACCTTGATTCTCTTCTTCGAGGCGCGCATCTTATTCCTGTATATGGCTCCCATCTCGTTCCCTTTAAATTTGATTACGCATACTCATTGGATTGCTTTAGGGCCTTCTATGTTAACAAGTACGCCGACCATCATTCTAATGAAATTGTCTTTTCATAGCTTCTGATTCTAAATTCCCGTTACCGAGTGACTAGACTCGCCCGAACATGTGGCGACGCCGCGCATGTATTCTAGAATAGTACAAATGCTGTAAGGGTCGTATTATCGGGAGTAGGCGAGGCACCGCAGCGTGGCCCTCTCTTATCTCTCTCCATCAACGACGCGAGAGAGTGCTCTTGTCTTACTCCCTCCAACACAAAAGATGTCTCATCAATCTCACAAATGCAGCGGTCGGCGATGGCTGGTCAATACATGGACATGGTTGGGTGGGCTCCGAGTTCTTCCCAAAAGGAAGTTAAGCTTGAGGTGCGTCGACTTCCTTCCCATGCAGAACATTACTAACCCTTTCCCTTAGAAATGAGCCCAGTGTGAGCGCGGTTCTCACTGAGAGACGAGTCAGTTCATCTAGCTCTATGGGTCTCCAGGAGCCACAGTTTTCCATCACAACCGAGATAACCACTGGCACCACCTCCGATTCCTTCCTCGACTCGTACCTCAGCCCGACTCCCCCCCCCAGTCCTGCCAGTAGCATTACTGGTGGTACTACTGGCCATACCCATGAGCTCGATCCCTTGCCAAACCTCCCTTCCATCCAACAGCTCACGGTGCTTGGACAGACGTTGCTCCTCATTCAGGCCATGCCTGAGGTCCAACTCTTGCCCCAGGTCTACCTGCACCCCGCTGAATGCCAACATCACATCACCCAGATCTGCCAGGCCGCGTTCTTTTTCGTTCAGATGCTTTTGGCGGCAGCGAGTGGAGGGCCATTATCAGCCAACACCGTCAATGTCAATGAGCTGTCTCGTCAGCTTATCAAGCTAGCTGAGAGTTGGAGCTTCTTAGAGCTGGAGGTCGAGTATCTGCTGCGACCTGCCAGTGGCGGCGGATTCAATAGTGACTAGTTGTGGTCAAGTTGTCATTTGGCGGCAGGCTCAGATTGGCGTTCAAGTTCGATATCATTGGCATGGGGTGGGTACTACGGCAGCGCTTGTATTACGAAGCTTAGATAGTCACTGCTTGTTCACTTTTTATCGCAATGTATCATTATCAGTGTCGTTGATCTCCAAGTCTTGGTGTAGTATGGTTGATATGGCAAGAGCTTCGTGATGATTACAGGTATGGCTACTTTTACCCCATAGCTACTATATCATCCATACTAATACCATACTAACCAGATTCTACCATAAATATTGGAGATTGCTGATGCACCGTGAATGTGCCTGATGATGTCTGGCAAGGTGATGGAGAAGATGGTGACTCCGACGATGGGCAGGATCGATGCTCGGATGATGGTCGATCAGCAAAAGGAACCAAGTCGAAAGGTCGATCAAGGCTGGTTGAAACCTTTGAGGCCATGAAGCGGCGTGTTACGGACTTCGTCAAGGCGAGTTCCGTTCTTCTGGGATGTTTCTACCATTGACGATCAGTCCCCATAGACTAATGTCCCACGGACTAAAGAAGAAAGCATGGAGAAACTGCGATCGCAATTTGTCGAAGCCCAAACACTTGGCAATGGGAACAAGATCAAGACCATGAGGACCGATACCGGTCTCAAGGACACATTCGCTTCATTCTTTATCGATAAACTAATTAACTCATACAAAGGCAAACGAGGTGATCAGCGACAAGAAGCTCTTGATAAAGCCATCAGGGAGATGCGTGAAGAGATTTTGAGTCCAGTGTGGTGAATAAAAGGTACCACATCTTTTTGGTTCGGTCAACCTGACTAAACTGAGGTCTAGGGCTCGATCCGCATACAGATACTCCAGTCGAGATCCTCCATGTGGTCTTGCTGGGTTTTGTTAAGTATTTGTGGTGTGATGTTGTTCACAATCAGCTGAGCAAGAATGAAGCCAAAAAACGTCAGCTGATGGTGCGCTTGTCCTCGGTGGATGTGGAAGGGATGGGTCTCCCTCCTCTAGCAGGCCATACACTTGTGACTTACTGCGGTTCACTTACCGGTCGGGATTTTCGTGCGATTGCTCAAGTCGCACCGTTTGTACTGAAGAATTTTGTTCAAGACAACTGCTATCAGACATGGATTGCGCTCTCTAAACTGGTACCCTTGATCTGGCAACCAGAGATTGAGGACATTGATGCTTATGTTGTGAGTGTTCTTCAAATTACGCGTTCACATCCTAGTTCTGACAGGTACATCCAGGATCTATTACAGAAGGAGATTGACTGTTTCCTGCAGTGCGTTGCACAGTGGACATGTCGATGGTTCAACAAGCCCAAGTTCCACATTCTCGTTCATCTTCCTGACCACATTCGCCGATTCGGCCCTGCAATGCTCTTTGCAACAGAAGCCTTTGAATCATTTAACGCCATCATACGATCCAAAAGTGTTCATTCAAATCGCCACGCTCCATCACGCGATATTGCTCGAGCTTTTGCGCAATGTAATCGCATCTGACATCTGTTCAGTCAGGGCCTCTTCCTCCTGCGAGATAGAGCTGAGGTGAAGCAAGTATTAAGTCCTGTGAAAAAGTTTGGCATGCAAGAGGGAATACCTGGGCCAATGTCTCCACCGGCACGCTTTTCCAATCAGAAGCGCATGTGGACAACAGTGTCAAAGAGGGCATTGGCGCTTGTCGAGGAGCCCAGTGCAGCGACTGAGTATCTAGGTCTTATGGCCAAGGATAGTGAGACAGAAAAATGGGGTGAGTCTCACTTGCTCTGTGTCGCAGTGCAGCTTGTAACTGGAGGCACCTGTAGGAACCTACTCCAGTGACGGTCAAGCCACACGTCCGTTCCTTGATACTCAAATGGGAGCTCATGTTCCTGGTTTGTTTGGCTATACAAACAGCACTCCAATCAATCCCATGTGTAAGACAGGGAAGGACTGTTATCTGCTGAACCATGATTTGTGTCGACTCGGGGGACATGTGGTTGTTCAGGGTCCAACCGGCAATTATATCGCCACGGTGGAAGAGATTCTGCAGCGAGCTGTTCTATTTGGAGATAAGGTTGACTTTGTACTGGTCAAGGCCGTATCTCTGGGTTCCACGAGCGCCCATGGTATGCCACGGATCGGACCAACGACCACATATTCTGTTGTTCCATTACAGGTCAGTGGTCCTCGCGTCTGTGTCTCAGTTTTCTAACCTCAGTTTCTGTCTAGAGTGTTCTATGTACGGTCAATGTTCAGCACAACTGTATAAAAAACAAATGCGAGGCTGAGAAGGTTGCTCCTGTTCGGCAAGAAGGTGAACTCACGTCAGAGCTCCGTGAGAAGATAGTTCACCGCCGCAATCCTCACAAGGTTGTCCTGAATACTGCCCAAATGCGTAGCGCCCGACTCATACAACCCTTCCGCGTCAACTCTATACCCAAAGACACTGCCAGTATCGTGCTCACAAGTGTTCAAAAGGAGTTCAATTTGCAAAATCCTCAGGCATGCAGTTCGCGTGCTTCTACTCCCTCAGCCTCGCCCAGGAATCCAACGCTACCACTCCTGCGACTGAACTCGGGGTCAGCAAGCATGCATAGAACTGCAGAACGAGTATTGAATGCCAGGATACCCGTGCCACCCACTTATTCACCTCTTAATACTCCATCACCATCAGCCCAGCCAAGTTTCGCACATATTCCCTTGACATCCAACTTACTATCCATGTCCTCATCTACCGCAGGACCATATGGACATCCTGTGAATGCTCCAATCTGGCCCGCTGCTGTATCCACTGCAATAGCGGGACCATCACACATTGCCATGGATAATTGACTCGTAGATTCCTGTTATCGGCACTTCCCTTCGATACCATGGAGTAGTCCACATGATAACATCAATCACAACATGGGGATGTCGCTTCAGTCTCAGGTAAACCCATCTTGGGCGTTTAACGGTGAAAATCTGATGCCATCGCCACAATGGAACACTCCTGTGCCTCATCCTGCACAACGGCTGCCAGTGTACACTCCAACTCCCCAGATGACTCATCCATCTGTGCCCCATCGTCTGGTTAATCCGAGTCCTCTAAGTCATGATAATTCTGTCTCACAGGCACGTTGGGGTGCCAACCACAACAATTCTCATTGGAGTCAAGGTCAGTATGGCAGCCCCACTTGGCCCCCATCTTCATAGCCACATTTGTTATCAGCTGTAGCTATATGAATACCATTGATACCCTGACTGTATTAATATTCTTGCACATATTTGAGAGCACGACCAAGCTTGCACATGTTTGGCAAGATCACCAGAATTTTGATGCCATGGGAGCAAAGTTACGCGTTCATACTGCCATCGCAGAGCTACCATAGTCTGGCTTATCAGACTTGGGGCTGTCAATGGTATTCAAAGGACATCTGCTCTATTACATCTCTGGTATGTCTACATTACAGGTCTGCAGGAGTTCTCGCAGCATGTTAATATATTGGTTCTGCTGTCTAGCACTATCATAGAGGTCTGATACTTCTTGCCAGTGCCCCTCCAGCACGTTATCAGCCCGTTCTCTGATGGCTGCAGTTTCGTCTTCAACAATTGAGCGAACAGCGGTCACAATCTGCTTCTCGATGTCTGTCAAATCGTTCCATTGTACTGCATCCACAGGACTGGGACTGTGTGCAACTGGGATCTCCGGTGTATCAGACCATCCCAGTGGTAATTGAGCACCACCAAATGACCCAATCATTTCTTTAGATCCTGCACGCATCAGAAAGTGGGAAGTAATAGCGAGGAGCAGATAGAATAGGTGCGTACCATTGTACTCCTCAAAAGTCTGAATTGCACTTAGCACCAGAACAGGTGGAGGACTGGAGGCAATAGGAATATCATCGTCCACTGCTGCAGACAAGGTGATGTCTTCTGCTTTGGAAACGTTGATCTTGTCTTTCCCACCGGCATCTTGAAGAATGGTTGACCATCAGTCATAACTAAGCTGAGGCAACACAATAGAACTGATGCACCAACACCAGTAGTGATATCCCCAACCAAGGTAAGGTCCCCTTTCCCGAAGAAATCATTGTTAACTTCAGACATAGATCTGAGAGCAGCTGCCATCTGCTTGTCATCCGAGTCACTCAGAGTCATACTTCTTCGATCCTGTTGCTGTAAATGTACCAAAGCTTTCCTCGGTGGGGCTACATTGTGAAAGTAAGCTGCATTGACTAGTGCTTTCAAACTGGAAAGACTCACTATTCTCGTTCCATAGTCCATTCTCCCATTGCGTCTTGGTAGTCTGCGAGTCTAAAGCACCACCAGGCTTGTAGTATCTGTAGGCAAGTCAATGAATCTATGTTAGCTTTGTGATTACTCACTCACTGTTGAAGCGTCCTGCCAGCAATGGAGTTCAAATATGTTTGACGCCGCTCTGCTCTTTGCTGGAAACGAGATGGAGTACTGCATCCAAAACTGGCAATGAGTCAGTCCTGGCTCAGTGATGTTTTATTGAACGTTGTACCGTTTTTTAGGCTGGGATTGGGTCTCATTCCAGTCGTCTGAAGAGGGAGTATAGGAGCTGGAGGACATGGCGGGGGACTGTCACTGTCACGGCGATGGACTGTCTCAATTTATAGTGCATTTCCGTTTACAGATTTCTGTTTTGTTGATTCTCATTCAATGTGTTGGCTACCACACGTGATGAGACACATTCTCCATGGTATATAAGACCCTCAGCAGGGTTTTCATGACTCTCATGGCTGACCGTGAGCTGTATACCGACATGCCTACTCCACATACTCCTATGCCTTCCTCCAATCATGGACCCGCAAACTGGTCGGCCTCGGCTGACCAGTCCTCACCTTATTTTCATGGCAGTTTATCAGGATACCAGATGCCCGTCCAACCCCAGCCATATCGCACTACCGACACGGCCCCTCTTTTTCACGATGCTGAACTGTCGCAGAGATTCTCTCTGTCCCCTTCACCTCATCCAGCACAGATTTCACGGTCACCTTCCAGACCAACAGTGTTGTCCCGCCAAACCACCATGGTGCCTTCCGCCGACAGTTCGACTGCCTCTCCCTCCACAGCATCAACTGGTGTCAAGCCTGTAGTCATCAACTGCTTAGCCAAAGACTTCAGCCTCACGGAATACCAGTGTCACCATCTGCATCTATTTGTGGAGGTAGGGTTTTCGGTATATCTAACACATTCACTAAGGCTCATTAATATCAATAGCTCTCAATGTTACAGGGAGGCCTATCAATGCCTGATGTTGTCACTTGGTTATTTGCCCTCGCTGTACAATTCAACCTCCACAATCTACGTTTTGAAGGTGACCAGAACACGCAAACCATGGCCGACCTCCTCGAAGACCTCAAGACTCAGCTCAATAAAGGTTTTGACTTCACAAAGGACCAAAGAGTATGTTAATCATGCTTGGCATTCATGGTCCCCAGTCTGACAATATTATAGGACAATATTCGCTACACTGTCCAAGATCTCATGTATGATCCAAAGTGAACAGCATATCGTGATGTAGAGGATGAAGTCTTTGTACATTCCACCCGCCTCTGCTATGTCTTGTCTGTATTTGACGTGGCTCCCAGAATGTCCTCCTTAAGGAAAAGGACACTATCGGCTTTAAGAATGTGTTTAGTGTTCCTTCCCGTGAGCATCTTCTGCGCAGTGAAATACATGTAATATCGTCTAGTGTAAGGAATCGGATGAGAGAGGATGTAGGTCTACTGAGTTGCTTTGTTACGATGATGCTGATGGACTCCCAGATACGTGACAGCCTCAAAAAAACCTTGGCTCAGTTCACTGTCGACATGAACAAGAAGTACCGACGCTCTGGATCCAGTGTGAATCATCATCTGACCACAGCGCGCAACAGTGTGTTTGTATGTACAAATATTTTCCTATGTAACTGGGCCTGATCACCTCTTTGTAGCGTCGCTTTGTTGCCGAGAATCAAGATCTTGTCTGGACTGTGGAAAGACCTCCTGGGTCCGACAGTGAAAATCAGCAGCTGAGTTCCACTGAACCGCCTAACAAGAAGCGCAAGTTACCTACAGGTCGAAGCGCGAAAGGCGAGGATTTCTGGAGCAAGGTGGATGAGTATTTCAGGGTCAAGATTGAGGAGTATCAGTTGGACAACTTACTCTCAGAAAGCTGGAAAGCGTGAGCTGTGAATGCTCTCAGAGCCTTACCTCGTACTAATATTCTGTAGGTTTATTGACCAGACTTTGGCGTTTGACAAGTCTCGTTTCCAGTTTTTGCCGATTGCTCAAGCATCAAGTAATATTGACAGTACGAATGAAACCCCTTCAACTATGGGTATGGCATCTGGCCCCCGAGCTCTTATGGCCCTTCTCAATTGACGCTGTGTCATGCACTTTGTTGTAGCCCCTAATTATGATTACATAGTCATGTTTGTATATATTTAGCATGTGTTGAACTTCACTTCCATCCACCATATCCATCGTCATTGCAAGTGTCCCATTCCCATGTTTGTCCAGTATGTGGACAGCCAATGACTCCCAGGACATCATATTTGAGACGGGTCTGTCATCGGTCCTTTGGGAGAGAGCGCTGAGCTCATGTTGTGCCTGCCTATCATGTATACACTTTTCTGTGGTATCCTTGGGAGACCGTCTGGTTGTCTATGGCTGAACTCTGTCTGCTCTCTGTTCTATCTGTCTGGGATGGCTTGTTCTCTCTGGTCATACTCTCTGGTCATATGGAGACTTTCAGCTGCTGCTTGCGGTCTTTTATGGAAGGTAAGTGTATTCTCTATTGCAGGTAGGATGACAATGTTGAATGCTCTCAGTGCAGGTGGTGTTGGTGAGGATGGCACGCGTTCTTGGACCAAGGTGAGTTTATGACGCAGTTATGAGAATCTGATTCTCATTGGATTTTGCGCAGCAGTTGCTTGGTGAGTCAATGGTGACCCAGCTGGGATCGAGACGTGAGATGCAGATGGAGGTAGACTGGGTATTAGTGTCTTTGCTGTTGATATGTATTATCTTGGTCTACAGCAGAAGCTGCAATGAAACGGTGTATCAATATTATAGTAGCGGGATACCAGAGGATCCTGTGGGCGCACGGAAAGTAACGGAAAGATGGAAAGTATCGGAAAAGATAGGAAAAGATAGCTAATATTAGCTACAATTAAGAAAATACAAGCTTGGCCCATTTCATCTTGGGGCTATGTTGGTTCAGCCAGTGGCTAGCCTGTGCCTAAATGGATTGCAGCTGTTAGGCTGATTTCCACCCGGAATGCAACCGGCAGGTCACCTCATTCTATCCACGTCAGGGCTAGCCCGGGGTTCAACAAGTGTACCACCTGTGTAATTGCACTCTCACAGTTTGATGTGAGTCCTTCTTTTATACCCCTCAGCTTTAAATAAAGGGTCGCTCAAGAACATTTTGCCTCCTTGTATCCAAAGGCAAGGAATCGAAACTCTCCGACGCATCTACCCCAATTACATTTGCAACGTTGCTACTGATTTCAGGGGATTGGACTTGTTATTTTTTTTCTAGATGAAGACCCTTAGCGAGTAGCCATGAGGTGAACTCAAGATGAACTAGTCATTCAAACTCTCACTGCGAAACCTGTCCAGACGATTTCCGCAAATCTTTTAGTCCCTTCCACACCATTTTCTGGCATTAATTCTACCAAGTGTCGATGTTGCAATTACGGCTGCCGGATAGAGATGAAGAATGAGTAAAGTTGAGCTGTGCCTATATATACTAGACTCGAGCCAGATTAGTAGGAGGAAGCAGAGACATGCGCAGCACGAATCATGAACTTCAGATAGGCAGACAAAGTCTCGCTTTCTCAATAGGGATTCAAAATGACTGGATGACTTTCCTTAACGGTTAGGAACATAAAGTGATTTCTAAACCCTTACATGACCCTTGCGCTGACAGATTGGAAATGATTTAGATTTATTGTCCTAGACCATAACTACATTTAGATTTGAGAATATAGACCAGGATTTGATATATGATTACCAAAAACAGGCCAATACCACGGACAGCTATGTACAGCGATGACGAGCAGCTCTTACTTCATCTCCTCACCCTAGAGGAGGAAGCTGCTATACAAGAGGAGCAGGAATACACTCTTGCTGCTGCGGCAGGCAGTTTCGTACTATATGGAGCAGAAGAATCATGCAGAATGAGGGCTGAACACCGTCAAGAAACACGTCTCTACTTAACACGGTCTGAACTACTCCCTGATCCCTGGTCCAATACCCCCTGGCACTCCCTTTTTCAGAGCCAGTCTGATAGGGCTTTCATTACGACGATGGGCCTTGATGTTGGTGCATTTACTTGTCTTCTTGATGGTGGATTTTCCCATCGATGGAACACAGATCTCATTCCTCGTGCCGACAATCCCTCCACTGCTGTTCCTCGTCTACAGGCCCGATCTCTTGATGCCGCTGGTGCCTTAGGCCTCATTCTTCATTACCTGAACTCCACTATGCATGATATCAGCCTTGTGGAGATTTTTGCGCTGATTCCAACCACAGTCTCATGCTATTTGGCTTGGTCATTGACCATCCTATGAGACTCACTTCGGGAATTGGAGGAGGCCAGGATTGTGTGGCCAGAAGGAGAAGAATTTGAAGAGAACAACATGCTTATTCTTGCTCGGCATCCCTTGCTCACCGGCGCATTTGGTTCATTAGATGGACTGAATCTACTGGTTCAGACTTCAGTCGATCAAGAGATTGAGAATGCAACTTTCAATGGGTGGTTGCATGAACATTTCGTCAGTTCTGTCTTTGCTTTTAACGCAATGGGTATGATTTGTTGTTACAATGATGATAAGCTTAGTACTGATCCGAAATGTTCAGGGGAGATCATTGCATGCAAACTCAATGCTCCAGGCAGTTGGCATGACTCTCGGGTGGCCAAGCAAATCTACGAGAAGCTACGCACTCAAACACCAGATGGATTTTATCTTGTTGCCGACACCGCTTTTCCAAGAGGCACAGATCAGATTGCTGGCAGAATACGTGCACCTGTAAAAGATGGGACAAGACTTCCTGCAGATAATCAGGAGCGTCAATGACTCATGGCTTTTGATAGGCAGTTGTTATCATACCGACAAACTGCTGAGTGGGGCAATCGAGGATTGCAAGGGTCCTTTGGGCGTCTCCGTGTACCGCTGCCTGTTCAATACAAAGATTTACGAGGGGACCTATTAGAGGTATGTGTTTGTCTCTTCAATTACAGGACCCGCACCGTTGGATACAATCAAATTCAAACTGTGTACATGCCAATTTGGAGAGATGATGGGCAGGAAGAAATTTGGCGAAGCTTCGAGAATGTTCTGTTCTCAGACCAGCGCAAGAATGACCATGTTTCTAGATTTTATAATGTTGCATCTGAGTAATGAAAGTGTACTAGAGCATTCAATTGAGTAGGGATAAATGGATGTTTTACTATGTAGCTACTATTAGTAATCCTTGTCTTCATTCTCAGATTGTTGTGTGGAAGTAAAAGGACTAGAAGAAGAAGCGGGAGGGCTGTCAGTACCCCCAGAATGTTCAGGCATCTTGAGCATATGGTTGAGCCCAGATGCTGCAGATTGAAACACTGGGCTGGATGGCTGAATCGAAGCTTCATCATCATCATGATCCACTGAGTGAATTGTATAGCGACGTGTGTTGGGGCCGTCCAGATTGCTGCTCAGTAGATCATAAGCAGATGGTGAATCAAGATCAACGCACTGCCATGCACATCCTCCATCTGAATAGTGAACTTCCTGATAGACATGATTGTCTTGTCGAGGTGGAGTCATGCGACACCCACGAGAAGACTCATGGAGCATGCTCACCATTTCAGCCCTATCAGCGCGACGCTCAGCCTCATTGCGTGCCCATTCCGCAGCTGCCAAGTCTGACTGAAGATGGTCAATGCGATTCTGTAGGTCACGGTTCTAGAAACCCTGTAAGTCAGGCCAAAACTGTATAGTAGTCACTCAAGATATGGACCTGGGATGACAATGTAAATATCTGGGTGGTCTGCATTGAGCGAGTCGAGAATTCTTCGCTTCATGCCATCTGAGCATCAGGAGACAGGACACTACAGCTTTCATAAGAAGATAGTTGATGTCAGAAAAAAATGGGCAGTCTACCTTGAGATATTCTGAAGAATGTCTTGTGCATTGTTGCGTCGACGAGGGCCAGTATTGACTGACCCTGCAAGGCGGTCAGTGGCAGGACGATGAGCTACCAGACCTCGAACTTGGGGCTGTACTGCAGCCGTGTTCTTTTTCACAGGGATATTCTCCTCATCACTGCTCTCGAGATCATTGTCAACATCAACAATATCTTCATTGTCAAGATCCCGAGAGCCAGCCTTCTCATTCATGAGATCTTCAATCTCGTGAGCTCGCTCAACATGTGGAGGGCATTCCGCATCTCCAGTTGGCTTACTAGTTTTAACGAGCTGCGTATATGAGCTATCAGTAACTATCAAGATGTTTAAAAGGATGGAGACATACCTGTTTAAATTTCGCCTCGAGAGACTTTGCTGCACGTGTCAGACATCCATTCTCTTGAGCCCATGCATTGAATTCATCGGTAGCTGAGTTCCATGCCTTACCGCTGAGGGGGAGCCGCTCCTCAAGAATGTCGCACAGGGCATCAAGGTCATCGCTGCGATAATTTCCAGCTCCTTCTCTCCTTCCCTGTTTTTTTTCGGCCTGGGGAGCAGGTGGCTCAGGGATGCTTACCTTCTGCTTCTTGACAAGCTTCAAAGAAGAAGGAGCAGGTGAACCGTCTGCTTGCTGTTTGCCTTTGGGGTCTGAGTGACGGCTGCCGGCAACCTTGGCTGCAGGACGTGCGACAGTCGGTAGGAGTTTGCTCGCTGGAGGGAAGTCGTCTTCTCTGTCCTCAGGTAAAGGAACATGAGCGGGATCAACATTCCCATGCGAGCTTGAAGCAAAGGGATTTTGGATTCGCTGTACATTTCGCCAAGTGAATACAGGTTGAGAAATGTATATGAAAGGACATACCTCATTGTAATTGGACCCCGAAGCTTGATTTGAGTCTCCAAAAGCTGGTGGCAGAGTCATCTTCGAAGAATCCAGTAAATACGCGCTATCATTGACAGTAACATTGATCGTGCTTACTTGCGATGACCTTGGAAATCCAAGACTGTCTGAGAACGTATCCTGAAAGCTGGGGAGTGAGCCACTGGTAAAATCAGGAAGCTGGAGGCACGCTGTGAGATGAGTGTGAACTAGATGCAGACACAAGAACTTACTTGTGCACTCGACGCGTTATTTGGCCCAAGCATGACCCAGGGCCCATCAGGCGAGTACCTAACATGCTCAGTACCATATTCATTGCGTGAATACTCAGGCAGATGATGGCTGTAGTGACCATTAGGTTCAGACATGAGAGAGAAGTGATGAAGCTGTAGAAGCAAAGAAGTGCGAGATAGTCCAGTAAAATGAGATGGGAAGACATACCGTTGCAACAGGAGGTTATATACCTTCACGGAGGCCCGTGGGCGACCGCATTATGCGTTAGTGCTTGCGTGAAAGTGGTGGTGCAATATCCAAGTTTGTTTCAATGAGAGCAGCATCTGACATGTATTTGAGCTTGTGCCTTGCTAAACGCGATTAAAACGGCTATGTAATATTCCAGTATTGAGGTACAGTGACTATAGAGGCCATGCAGTGTGGAAGACAGGCATTTTTGATGTGGTTTCCAGCGCTGGTGTACCAGTATTGAAAATAGGCACCCTATAAGAGGTTTAATGCAATATCTGGGCAGGAGTAGGAACGGAAAGTCTGATTACAGGTCTCAGAATCATAAAATAGCAATTGATATGGGTGGATGGGCTGGGATGAAGAGTAGATGGTGGGAGACGATGCGAAGAAGGTGGATTCTCAAATGCAGCCTTTGAATCCTAACAAGACCACACAAAGATGATCTTCGGACCAGTTGCCAAATGCGTTTAGTCAGGTTTAAAGAAAGGTATTTACACAAGTCTAATTGGTAAGAGGTTTCCCCATTCAAGTCCCTGCTCTCCTCACGCCTCCCTGCAGGCATCGGCCGCTTCAATGCACGTATTATTCCATATCCAGCATATGCAGTCTCAGCCTCCCCACGGGAGCCTCCTCCGGGAGTCTCAGCCATCTCACCAGTGAGTACGCGCCACAGTCTGAAGGTTCATGGGATTGATGGGCTTCTAGCTTCCTCGCCATGTCTCTCTTTTTCCCTTGGACTATAAGTACCTGGTGGTCTCAGAACGAATGCTTGTCGCTCTCGCTGAACCACCAGGTACGCAACTCTTTTCCTTTCTTATGTAGTTTCCTTTTAACTCACTCATGCTCTCAACAGAGCACAGTATTTCTTCGCGCTATCAATAAAACAAGTTTTATCCATCGTCTCTACAGACTCAATTAACTAAGTTGCCAGACTATGTCCTCTGGTTCCAATGCCTCCACTCAACCTTCCAACAATGCGCCTGCTACTGGAAACTTGACTCAGCAGATGGCCTCTACAGAAACCAACAGACGCTCCCATAGCCCTGGAGGATCGCCTGCTCCCCCAGACGCTCCCCAAGCCCAGGTCATGATTCAATGCGACACTATTGTTGAGACTTACCGCACAGGCGTCAACCCTTCGAAGCCGGATGTCCTTGCCCAAATCATCCGTGTACTCACAGAGTTCTTCAGCGCCAGACCTGGACATGATGATGACTTCAACAATGCCCTTCGAGTCTACATCAAGATGCTCGATAACTACGAGAATGAACAGCACGTCCTCCACCAAGAAGGAGAGAACCAGATTCAAGCGAGGACTGGGGATGAAATGGAAGCGGGAAGACCCGGTCGACCTTGAGCCGCTGATTTCCATGAAGAAGAGGATGCTGGAGAAGACGGAGAGGGAGAAGGGTCTGAGCCAGAAGGAGGATCCGACGAGGAGGAAGAAGTCGATGATGGACCGGGACCTGCGAAACGACCAAGGATTGATGAGTCCCAATTCCCATGGCAACCTGTTAGGGAGATTAGCTGAGCACTCCTTCATCCCGAGTTACAATGCACCCTCGAGCTCATTGAGAACTACACCCTCAATCTCAAAGCAGCCAGACGCAGCCTCACCAACTCTCCCAAATGTCCCGAGTTCCCTGAAGAGCAATGGCTTGCCCTCTTGGCTGGGAAGGCCGTCAATCTCAACTCCGTCTATGCAGCTGATCATTCCACCTCGATCAACGAAGTTCAGACTCACGAAATATCTGAGGGGATTGCTATCCGACTCTCCGAAAACATGTCCAACCTGGCCGAACCTAAGAGAGTCATCAGCAATGCAGACGAATGGACCATGACCTGGTACACATACACCCAGGCAGTCCTCCTTGCTTTCCCGCATCGCTATCGAGAGCTCACCCTCTACCAGCAATATATGTCCTCCCTCTTCAGAACCACAGCCCTTCCTCTCCACTGCCGTGTATTCGTCCTCGACCAAGTGATCCGAAACTGAGTTGGTAGATGTCGCAACATCCTCCTCTCAGAGACAGACAAATTCTGAGATCTCAAGCGATCGCATATCTCTCCCGCCGGCATGGCCTATCAGGAATTTGAGGAGCGTCAGGCTGAGCAGCAACCAAGGAAGAAGAACGGGGACCATGCGCGAAACTTTGACGCATGCAGACGCTGGAACGCAGGAGTCTGCCCATCCTCAGATGGCAAATGCCGGTACAAGCATGTCTGCTCGGGATGCAAGGGAGGACACCCTGTCTCCACTTGCCCCAGCAGAGTCTGAGAAGGGTCCAGAAGTATTGGAGGGGAGAGGGAGATTCGAGAGGAAGAGTAAAGGAGGTGACTGGGAGGAAGGAGATGGGGGGTTTGCGCCCAAGTACAAACAAGGGTTTGTGTTTTCGGTTTGGGACATTGGGAAAAGTCGGGCCGCTGGATGCACGGAATCTGAGTTGCTGGTGCCACGGCCTCCGGCCAAAGAATTCGAGAACGTGGAGGCAGTCAAAATGATCGAGGAGCACCCTCACTTGTTCAAGATCACGACTCCAATCAACGTCGACGTCTTTGAAAAGTATCTCGAAAATCACCCGAATCAAGATTTCGTTCGATCTGTCGTGACCGCACTCAGAGAGGGGTTTTGGCCATGGGCAGACACGCAGCATGAAGGAGAATTCCCCATCACCTGGGATAACGCGAGGATGAATCCATGATCTGATATGGAACAGATGTTCATAAACAGATACCGGGATAAAGAAGTCGCTGCCGGCCGTTTCTCAGAATCTTTTGGCCCTGACCTGTTGCCTGGGATGTATAGCACTCTGGTCCATGTGGTACCTAAGCCTCACTCAGACGATTTTCGAATGGTGTCCAACATGTCTGCGGGATCTTATGCGCCAAACAAAATGATTTGTCATGCCAACATAGCTGGATCTCATCTCGACAGCCTCCACACATTGTTCTCGGCCATATTGCAATACAGATGGAAATCTCCTGCCAATGCTCAGAAAACCCTCGTTGTGTTCAAGTCCGATGTGTCGAAGGCATACAGACTGTGCCCGATGCACCCACTATGGCAGCTGAAGCAAGTCGTGACTACTGGGTACCTCACCAGCAAGCAGAAAGCTGCTGGTGAAGTCGAAACTTTGGTCTGGACTGTTGATTGTAACAATAACTTTGGGGGACGTGGATCTGGCCGCGTTTGGTACAGTGTCAACGGCCTCATTACGTGGATTGCTATCAATGTCAAAGACATAGAAGACCTAGGCTGTTATGTGGACGACGATTTCAGCTTCGATGAATGGAGAGATCTGGACTTCTACGAGCCTTATGACAGTTTTTATCCCTCAAAACAAGTGAAACTGCTCAGACTGTGGGATCGTCTGGGGGTACCACACAGCAAGCCAAAGCAGCTCCATGGACTACAACTGGTGATCATAGGCTTCGACGTCGACCCAAATGCGATGACGGCCACCATGCCCAGTGAATCAAAAGCTGAACTCGTCATCGTGCTCCGATACTTTGCCTCATCGAATCGTCGCAACTTACAAGAATACCAGCAGATAGCCAGGTGGTCCAACTGGTCATTCAATGTGTTCCCACTGCTCAAGCCAGGGTTGTGCAACATGTACGTGAAGATGCAGGGCAAGACGAACCCCTTTGCAGGTATTGCACTGAACAATGCTGTCAAGGATGACTTGACTTGGCTTGCGGATCACATCAAGGACTCTGATGGGATTTGCTGTTTTGACACCATGGACTGGGACCCAATTGTGGACGCCACTGTCACTGTCCTATGTGATGCTTGCCTTGACGGTATGGGATTCTGGGTCCCAAGACTAGCCTGTGGATTTGTGTGCCCTACGCCTGATTTATTGGAAGCAGAGGAGGTCATCTTCTACTTCGAAGCCTTATGCGTCTGCGCCGCCATTCATTGGGTCGTGAATACCCTGTCTCCCGAGTTGCAAAAGCATGTTACGATCTTCACAGATAACACCAACACTGTCAACATATTCAATTCACTCAGGGCGACGCCGACTTACAATCCTATTCTGAAATCGGCCGTCGACGTGATGATCTCCCACAGCATTGACCTACGGGTACTCCACATTCCAGGCTCAGAGAACGATGTCGCAGATGCTTTGTCGTGTTCCCAGTTCTTGAAGGCCCAGATGTTGGTGCCTAATCTCATAATTCTACCCTTTAAACCCCCTCGCGATGTGCTGGGGGCATCAGAATGTTGATAGACGTCACTCCTGGGTCCAGACAGAAGGCTCGTGAACCTTGGACCCTGGAGAAATTATATCACGAGCGATGCCTCGCCCTGGGCTCTGCTATTGACACAGCAACACTTGGGCCTTACAATTCCGCACTTAATTCTTACATCACATTCTGCAAAATACACAAGTTCCCCGTCCAACCCACCATCGACACTATGAGTTATTTCATCGTCTTTATGTCCGCACACATCAAACTGGAGTCCGTCTCCTCCTACCTCTCCAGAATCTGTAATCGACTGGAGAACTTTTTCCCTGACGTTCGAGAGGTGAGGAACTCGACCATCATCAGCCGAACCCTCAAGGGATGCAAAAGGCTGAAAGGATCCCCAGTCAAGAGGAAGTCTCCTCTGTCACGCGACGATATACGCCACGCGATCAAAAAACTCGGCAACTCTTTGGATTACGAAGACTGCCTCTTCCTAGCACTACTGGTGACTGGTTTCAATGGCCTCCTGCGCCTCGCAGAGCTCAGCATGCCGGACACTAAAAAGGCTCGCAATTGGCGAAAGATCATGCGAAGGACTACTGTCGAATGAATCCCCGAAGGATATGCCTTTTTCTTGCCAGTGCACAAGGCTGATACCGCTTTTGAGGGCAACAAGGTCATCATCCTGACAGATGACGACCCTTCTTTCAATCCCCTTCCCATCTTTCGACGATATCTTACTCAGCGCGATGCTCGACACCTCATACACCCTGCGCTATGGATCACCTCGACTGGCTCTGTCCCCACACGAACATGGTTCATGAAGAGGCTCCGGCAGATCTTCCCTAGCAAGAACATAGCTGGCCAGTCCATGCAAGCAGGCAGTGCTACTGATCTCGCAGAGCAAGGTGTGCTACCATACCTCATCCAAGGTCGTGGCAGATGGTCATCCAAAGCCTTCAAAATATATATTCGAAAAAATCCAGTCCTCCTCCAAGCTATGATCGATACTAGAGCACCTGCTATCTAGCCAGTCCACCACGCACATTCCCATCATCCTTTTCCAGTTCTAATACCCATTAGCACTCATACACGCGGCGCCTGGGTAGTTCAAATTTGACTTGTGCCCCTTAGGGGCATTTTTCCGTAAACTCGTGTGATAGGTTTGACACTCGTCGACCAATTAGAAATGGTTTAGAAAGTATATTTGGATCTAGACAGGGGGGTCTGAGGGGTCGTCTAGATTAAAATCTAGAAGAGGGTATGTCCCATCAAAAGTGCGACACATTGAGGCACCAGGTCGATTTGTTATAGCGGCATCGCTCGGCATGACACGTTTCAGGTGATTTAGATTTAGGTCTATGTTCCTAACCGTTAAGGAAAGTCATCCACTAACAGCATAGAATTGAGAACTTATTGGAACTAGAGAAATGTCCTACAATAGAAAGGCAACGACGGAAAGGGGAAAAAATGACATTTCCTGATGCGTAAAATGACCTTGATATGTAAGAGTGACATATTTCATAGCTAAATCCAGGGGAAAAGAACACCAGACTATGATTGCATACGAGAGAGCTTAAATATGGCAGTCCTTCACTGGTAGTCCAGGGATAGTCCTCCGAATAAACCACTATTCCAAACGGAGAAGAAATGGGAGAGCTTTCCTGCACAAAGCATTTTCATTCTGATCGTAGCGAATGAACTGCGAAGACCCAACTTGGAATAAACACGTTAATTACACTGAAACTGCCCCGGCATGTAAAACCCACCTGTCATTGGATAGCACTAGCCGGCGATAACCCTTCTCTTCCTGAACAATGCCTCCAGTGCCCTGATCTGGATCTCCCAGACTTTCCGACCCAGGCATCCCAAACGATACGTATACTCCCTCACAAGTTCGTCCACGGTGATGATGAAATTCAGGTCCTCCATGACCACACTCCTTTCGCTCCCCTCCTCCCCCAAATTCACCCAAAGAGTCCGAAACGATTCCACCGCATGCTGCAAGAGAGTCTGCCGTTCGACTGAGGGACGGCCACGGCCATCCAAACTGACACCATGGACGATAACATGGAATGAACCACGTTCCCTGTGCATGGTCATCGGTTTGAACGTCTTGATTTCCCAAGACACGTTATCAAGGAGGTAAAGCAGACGTGCAGAATAATCTGATTCTATACGGTGAAGCTTAAGAACAATCGAGCCCCCGATTTTCACTGCTTTGAGCCCGAGGATAAGCTGAGATGTATACACTTTGTGAGCCGCCATATGTGGCTGATTGCGAAGGTGGTGGGCATCCATTACAATGAGGTCAAAGCTTTCCGTGGCAATAGGAAGCAAATCTAGGTCAGAGTTGGGACCTAATTCAAACCTAGCCATGTTGGCGAACATGACGGAGTACCAGTTCAGGAGATTTTCATCCATAAGAAAAGAATGACCGCCTTCCTGAGGAGATAGGGATATACCAAAGCCAGTGGCTTGTGGGTTCTTATCAAGAATGTAAGAGGAAAACCCGCCTGGGCAGCAACTGTGGATCAAAGATCAACCGTTAGAAGATGGTCAATGAAATCGTGAAGATGAGGCCACTGGCTCACCCTAGGTCCAAAAATCTGAAATCGTGGTCATTAACAACACAAACAGGACAGAATCGGTCTATCTCCTCCATGATCTGTCTCATCTGGAAATACCATGCGCGCTCCGTCTTCTTGTCAGCGTTATCAGCCGTGTTTCGTTGGCTGTCGTAGTGGCGATCCATAATTGGACTTTTGTTTCCCTAGACTAAGTCAGTATCATGAACAAGGCAAATTGGGCAAGAGTGTACACACCATGCGTCTGAGGCGATTGAGATGGTTTAGTTCTGTAAATCCTGATTGCTCGATTGCAGCCATGATGGGATCCACATGTCCTTCACCTGCGCAGTTTTCACGCTGGTCGATGCGCAAATTGCTGAGTAGCACTGTACAGGCAGTCGACATGGGGGGACGGTTCGGCCTTGAGGTGGGGGCAAATATGATGGATTGATTGATAGATGCCCAGTGGTCCCATGCCTAATTAACTTTGATATACAAGGGTATCCGGCTCTGTACCCGGTTTACCGGCAGTGGAGAAATGTGAACATCGAACTTAACACAGGTGCCTAGCCCAGAGATATCAAACTATCCAAGGATGCTGTCCAACTTCCAGATACCTGTTCTTCCTTTGATCTCAACAGCTGAACACATGCTGCACCTACCAACAACACTGCTCCGCTGGTATAATGCCCCCCTGAGATATCCTGGCCCTTCTCTTGGCTTGTATATATACGATCTTGACAAGGATAAATCTAAACGTAAGATATGATAGACGAAAAACCTACTGATGCCTTGTCCCACCAGTAAAGGTATCATATTCAACGGAATAGCCAATGTTGTCCCATTTGTGTCCCTTGGATTGCCAGTAAACCAAGTCCCCATTGATGCATAGGGCATGAAGGTAGACATAGATACGAGGCAGAGTAGCACATAGGGCGCTATACGCTGTCACCGGGTAGCCTAGAATTTCCATCATTCAGCTTCATCGAACACGCATACACTGAGACATACCTTGAACAGTAAACATCATCCCTGCTAATACAAATGACACAAGTGTACACATCGACCATGCTCGACACCTATCTGCAACCGCCAATAACCCCACCGAAGCAATGAACGCAGCCGCAAGCGGAAGGACGGCCAGAAACTGTGCATTGCACTAACAATTGGTGGTACGAAAAGCCGCATGCTCTGTCCAGGTACATAGAAAGCGGCACTCAATAAGTATTGCAAATACAGCCGTCCATTCTTTAAGGTGGATTTCGCGCCATCCCACGTTATCTTGTCATGTCCCACATACTTGGACGACTCTTGTTTCATGCGGCGGAGAGCGAGATCGTCATTGCAGAGCCATGTCGCAGTCTCGGAATAAGACAGTAAGAAGAGGTATACAAAGATTGCGACTGTGCATGGTGGTGTGCCCTTCAATGAGGAATAATCAGGAAGAGGAACGACTTTACAATGCGGAGAGGTTGACAGGCGGGATACCTAGGTCAAATCTGTAATAAGTACAGTTTCGATAAGCTATTAGCGACATACCTGCATCAAAAGGCACATTGAGAGATGTAGACAGAGCACCGTGATGCAGTTCTGGGATGCAGCTATAATTATAATTGTGGCTCCAGGCCCAAACACAAGAAAAGTGAGCGGAAAGCCCATCGGAAACCAGTGGAATAGGGCGTGCGACTTGAACATGGTGCCAGGCTACATGGAACACATGTAAGAGAGATTTACCGGTGCTGGAATTTCTGCTTCTTTGAGAAACGACGTCTATATCAGTAAAGAGCTCAATGGCTAGGGAGGAATGCACAAGAACCTCTGCAACCACACTGGTGGAAATGAACACTATAACGACAATGAAGTCTCGCTTTCTCAATAGGGATTCAAAATGACTAACAGCATAGAATTGAGAGCTTATTGGAACTAGAGAAATATCCTACAGTAAAAAGGCAACGACGGAAAGGAAGAAACGACATTTCCTGATGCATAAAATGACTTTGGTATGTAAGGTAGGCATCGCCTGGATCCGACACCCTTATGTAAGCATTACATAAGCGCCAAATTCAATGGTCTGCATAAACAAATTTGTGAAAAACCGCTCAATTTTGAGCTGAGAAGGCTTGTATGTCAATTGAATCATTGCTCTTTGACAACAATTGACATCGAACATCCATTGTGCATGGCTTCAGGGTGATGCCAAGACAAATGCAGACTGCCGATGCAAGTCATGTGATATGCCGTATGACTAAGCCGCCAAAATTGAAGTGATCAAAAATCCATTTTTGCTCTAAATGCGTAGAAAACCATTGTAGAATACTCAGAAATAGGCCCCAAAAAGTTTCACTAAAAGTTAAATATCTTCTTAAAAACGTCACAATAAAATATTCTGCTTGCACAGAAATCATCTTTAATGTATAGAGTTACTATTGTTGGAGCTATATTGACCATTTGTGCCCAGAGGATGTGAGAATAAAGTCACCAAGTCGAGGCTTGTTCTGATTACATAAGGGGGTGCCGGATCCGGATGACGCCTACCTTAAGAGTGGCATGTTTCATGGCTAAAGCCAGGGAAAGGAACACCAGACAATGATTGCATACAAGAGAGAGCTTAAATATGGCGGTCCTTCGCCGGTAGTCCAGGGATAGTCCTCGGAATAAGCCATTATTCCAAATGGAGAAGAAACGGGAGAACTTATCCTGCACAAAGCATCTTCATTGTTGTGTACAATCGTAACGAAGGGACTACGAAGGGCCAAGGAACAAACACATTAATTACACTGAAAACGCTCTGACATGTAAAACTCACCTATCAACAGCACGACTAATCAACGATAACCCCTCTCGCCTTGAACAACGACTCCAGTGTCCTGGCCTGGATCTCCCAGATTTTCCGACCAAGGCGTCCCAAACGATATGTGTACTCCTTGACGAGGTCGTCCACGGAGATGATGAAATTTAGGTCCTCCGCCACCAAACGCCTTTCGCTCCCCTCCTCCCCCAAATTTGCCCAAAGAGCCCTAAACGGGTCCATCGCATGCAGCAACCGAGTCTGCCGTTCAAACGAGAGACGGCGATAGTTATCCAAACCAACACCGCGGGCGATAACATAGAATGAACCACGGTCCTTGTGCATGGTCATCGGTTTGAACGTCCTGATTTCACAAGACACTTTATCGAGGAGATAAATCAGACATGCGGAATAATCCGATTCCAGACGGTGAAGCCTAAGAACAATAGAGCCCCCGATTTTCACTGCTTTGAGCCCGAGGATAAGTTGAGATGTATACACTTTGTGAGCCGCCATATGTGGCTGATTTCGAAGATGGTGGGCATCCATAATGACGAGGTCAAAGCTTTCCGCAGGGATAGGAAGCGAATCCAGGTCGGAGTTAGGACCTAACTCAAACCTAGCCATGTTGGCGAACATGATAGAGTACCGGTTCAGGAGATTTTCGTCCATAAGAAAAGAATGACCGCCTTCCTGCGGAGATAGGGAGATACCAAAGCCAGTGGCTCGTGGGTTCTTATCAAGAACGCAAGAGGAAAATCCACCCGGGCAGCAACTTTAGATCAAAGATCGGCCGTTAGAAGACGTCAATGAAATCGTGAAGATGCAGTCACTAGCTCACCCTAGGTCCAAAAATCTGAAATCGCGGTCATCGACATCACAAACAGAACAGAATCGGTCCATCTCCTCCATGATCCGTCTCATCCGGATGTACCATGCGCGCTCCGTCTTCTCGTCGGTGTTATCAGCGTTGTGTCGTTGGTTTTCGTAGTGGCGGTCCATAGATGGACTTTCGGTTCCCTAAATCAAGTCAGTATCATGAACAAGGTATGTCCTCCATGGTAGTGGAGACTGTCGTACTCGAAGGAAGATACACATCGATAGAGATATAAACTATCCAGAGGAAAATTATCGCAACTAGGCTCATTTATTTGACCATGGGATCCTTTGGGGCTGAGAATGCCATTAAACGATCCTGGAATGACGGTTGCGATAACTTGAACACCGTAAAATGTTCGGTCAACTCCAAGATGACGCGCCCTCCCCCTAATCCTAACGTCCACGACGGAATTACTGACAGAATATGGTTGCAGCTCGGCGTCAACGACGAACCATTCAGTCAGCCTCTTCAACGGCGACTGTTTCCACCGACGCGTCGGCACATGATGGAAGTGTCCAACCACGTGGTCGGATTCGCCAACTTTTCTCTGATGATGGCAACGGGGCTACAGCTACTCCGGTCAAACTCGGTCTGATGGCAAGTTTAAGATAGCGCTTCGAAGTCAAAGAGAGATATCAGAATCGAGCACCAGAAGGTTTTCCAAATGGATCTACTTAAGTATACCGACGACGATTCTTACCCTCGATGATAGAACTCACCGATTCGTGGCCCTTGGTGGCCCCAGAGTTCGACAATGGCTCATTCTCATTATTTGGTATTTGGAGGATCGACGTGCCAGAGTTTGCTCTCGATTCAGACAGTCCTGATCTTCAATGAGAGATCCCCCGGGACAGGTCTGAGGTTACAGGATGGCTCGGTTCGACGTTCATCCAGACACACCGTAGGAGACTCGTTTGATTCAATGGGAAGACACTGAGAGAAGAGACGATCAGAGAACAAATGATTGTCCCAATGTACGAGTCGATCCGAGGAAAGCAGTCACTGTCAGCATCAGAGCGTGATCGAGTGAACCCGACACGTGGTCGGACTTTAAATCGCGAACTTGAATCGTAACTACACGGAGCTACAACGCTACCTTCCTCCGGTTTGTGTAACACCCACTTCTGTACAAGTTACAACTTAACACGTCGAATACTGCTCCGTTACTTTGGGTGAGTCTCTCTTCATATCAGAATCATAACTTACTAGGAGTAAGCAGATTTCCTCCCAGTTATTCTTGTCAGTTGTTCCCAGTCTCTTTCAGTTTCTGACTACTCACGCGCTTCATTCCCATGTTAGGATCCACCAAACATCAACGCCATCTCGTAACGGAAATAGCTACTCTTGGATCCACATATACACCGGATACTCCTCTACGCAAGTACGAAGCAAAATGTCCGTCAAGTTGTCAGAAATCCAACAACGACACATGGAGATCGGTGCCGAAACGTGCGGTACTTTTATCTGTGGCCCTTCAGCCAAAGGTTTCTTGAAGGAGTACATGCCTTGGAACAAAGCCACTCCAACGAGCTACAAGCACAGCGAACCAAGTAAGTCACAAATCGATCTGCTTGTCTCCATGGCAGGTCTTCCCGAGTCTGAAATGTACCAGAAATATGTGTGCTCTCCACCAGTTTGCTTAGTACATCTGCTAACCGCCTGGTCGTTTTCAGTTCAATGCTCTTGACAACTGACCCTGGCCTCCGGATGCGGAGAAACCAGAATACCTGTGGACGCGTCCCCAGCTTGGGAAGTTCCGTGATCCGGACGCGAACTGCGATGGCCTCGCAGTCGATATCGGAGTTTACGATACGAAAAACATGCCAGAGGGTGGCACTGTCGATTACTCACTCATGGAGACGCAAGTGAAGTTGAAAATCCACGATGACGATGATCCTTTTCTTGACTTGGAGGAGGTAAAGAACGAAGATCGAGAACAAGAAGTAGCGAAAGACCTCAAAGTCGCTAAACCTGCACTGGACGACGATGCAGTACCTGTACAGCTTTGTTTTCTGTTTGAGAAGAACACTATGGAGGGGCGCGAGACACGCGGACAGATAGCTTGTGACGCCGGTGCCACCATGATGCTCCAATACCGCTCTCACCTCTTTACTATCCTCATCTGTGAACGTTTTGCACGGTTCATACGCTGGGATCGATCCGGCGCCATCGTCTGCAAGCGGTTCGATTACACTAACGAAAGCTCCTTGATTTTCGACTTCTACAAGCGGTTCACCCAGTTGTCGCCAAGCCAACGGGGGAAAGACGCCAGCGTCTCTGCCATTGCAGATGATGACCCCGACGCCATAGATGCTCGGGAAAAATATGGCTTCTATGTTGCAGATATGTGGCACGGTGATGGTACCGCTAAGCCAAAGCGAGAGATAGATATCGCAGACCAGAAGCTTTGCCGTATGAATTTGAACTTCGATGGTGTACCTTGTCGCTTTGTCGTGTGTGCTCCAAAGTTCGATGACTGGGCACTCTCGCCATTTGGAAAATGCATACGGCGATCTCTTGCTCTTGATCTCGATCTCCATAACCCTCGGAAAATACACGGGGGGCTGCTGTTCATGAAGGACTATTGGGGTGAGGACTCGCCTCGGATCGCCAAAGAGAGTGATATCTACCATCGTCTTGCGCAGCACAATGTCCCCCATGTAGCCAAAATGGAGACTGGTGGCGACGTTCCTGACATGATCACGATTACACAGCAGCATGCGCGGAAACTATCGTCTCTACCGCCTGGTAGCAAGACATCTAGGCTCCCGGCGTTGGTAGCTCACCGCATATTTGTAAGGAATATCGGACGACATCTCACAACCTTCTTAAACGCACCAGCCCACTCATCCACATCATTCGTCGGTATGTACATGATCTTCCTGATCCTGCCATCCTCGCTAACGACCACCCAAGCTCGAAGACCAACTCCGCACACCAGGATCCTGCCATATGCGATAGCGCATCGACGGCACACCAAACTAAAAGCCAGGACCCTGTGCTGAGAATGCGTATTGTCATCCCCCGAGCAAGCACGGTGGGTCGTTACTGGACGGGAAAGACGGGATGAGGTAGAGGGGGTATGCGATAGAGAGAGGACCAATTCGAACACCAGCCCATTCATTCACATTGTGCGTCGGTATGTACACGATTTTCTTGATCCCGCCGTTCTTGCTGACGATCACCCAAGATCAAATACCGACTTCGCCCACCATGTACCTGATCGCATCAACGCCTTCATGACAGTCTGCCAAGCTGAAGACTTGGAATCTGCACTGAGACGAGGTTAGGGCAAGCAAGCACGGACGGTCACTGCTGGATGGAAAAGACAGGAGGAGGTAGAGGGAATACACGCGCGCGAGAGAGAGAGGGCGCGGATGGGGATGGTGAGTACTTCCCTTCACTCCAATGCATGCGCACTCAGACATCCGCAGCTCGATCTCTACAATCACACTCTCAATGCACACCAGACGGCATGCCCGCCCTCAATTCTTCGACACTGCACCGACGTTTAGGCGGCCACAGATCTCGCACGAGGATGAACCACTGTACGACGTCGAGCTCAAGGTAAGCAGCCGGTTTGATGCATATCGCTGAAGTTAACAGCTGTTTCAGTTTGCGCCAGAGCCAAGGAACCAGTCAGCAACGCAGCAGCAGCGGTGGAGACTGGGTCCCGGGATGGATGTCGGCGCGTGCGGGGAGTGGACGCGTGTGGATGGACGGAGGGGGGTCGGGCTATTATTAGGTTAGAGGGAGGGAGGCAGCGTTATTCTTAGACGAGAGGGAGGATGCAGGATGGAGGGAGACGCGACTCGTTGGGAAGGGCGGTGCGCTATGTCTATTATTAGACAAGGGAGGGAGGGAGTCGCAGCTTGCAGGATATGGACGATGTCGAGAGGGTTGCCGGACGGAGGTCGGATGCGGGTTCGCTCGTTGTTGAGCCTGAAGGGAGGACGGTGGTTTTGGCGGTTTTAGTAGGAGGAGGCGAGATGCCAGGCTAGCGGAGTGGTGGGCGTGGAAGAGACAGAGAATAACGCAGACGCTGCGGTAGTACTCGATGGAGGTCGGACAGCCGCTGCTGTAGATGAGGCTGGACAGTCCTAGAGTCAAGTGTGTCAGTAATTGTCAATTCGCTGCGGACTTTATGTGATGCACCAATAGCGAGAATTCCCTTCATGCATCGCGCTCTTGGTGGTCGCAGTCGCTTGAATAGAGTGGTCACTGCTGGCACTTCACGTGACCAAATTTTGTCAAACATCTCTCGTCATGCTCGTGGTAGATGAGAGCGTCCTCAACAAGGAGCATGGCGATGATATCAGCACCCTGGATGTGTTATATGAATTGACCGTTGTGTTGGTAGCAAGGTGACCGTTTGCCATGCCGGCGGAACCGTGACACAACCACGTCCTTGTGACACCGTATCACGGAATCGGACGTTGAGTTCAAGCGACGGTGAATCGCTTGAATATCACGCCGTTCAATTCCGTTAAATAATTGCACTCCCACAATTTGATGTGAATTCTTCTTCTATATCACTCAGCTTTGAATAAGGGGTCGCTCAAGAACGGTTTACTTCCTTGTATCCAAAGGCGAGGCGTTGAAACTCTCCGACGCATCTGCCCCGATTACATTTACAACGTTCCGACTGATATCGCAAAATTGGATTTGTGAGCTTGTTTCTAGATGAAGACCCTGAGCTGGTAGCCCTGAGGTGAACTAGTAATTCAAAAGCAGTTGATTCTCTTTCTGAGTCATTCGGGGAGGGAATTTATTTTTTGACTGTACAAAGCTTTTGGAGCTCCTTTGGCAAAATGCCAATAACACTTCCTCAGTGCCTGATAGTCGACCTGCAGTATATCTACAATGGAAAGTAGTTATGACCTTTCAATGGATCAAGTGGGTAAGGTTGCGGCCGCAGTAGACAGAATTACGAGACTTTTACACAGGCTGCTATTAATGAAGGACTATCGGCGTGAGGATTCGTCCCGGATAGCCAAAGATTGCACGAATATTCCTCAACGCCTCCAGCGAGACTTATTATTTGGAAAGCCTTCGCCAATTGCACAGTGGTGACACTGCGACGAATCCTATGGCTCCCTCTCGCTGCGAAACCGTCCAGACGGTTTCCTCAAATTTCTTGGACCCTTACACGCCAATTTTCTCTACCAAGTATCGATGATGTTGCAATTGGGGTCGCCTGAAAGAGATGAAGAATGAGTAAAGTTGAGCTGTGCTTATATATATTCGACTGGAGCCAAACTCGTAGGAAATCATCGAGGAAGCAGAGACATGTACACCACCATTCATGATCTTCAGATAGGCACACCAAGTCCTCTCCCTTTCTGAATAGATATTCAAAATGACTAACAGCATAGAATTGAGAGCCTATCGGAACTAGAGCTAAATAAAAGGGCGACGATGGAAAGGAAGAAACGACATTTCCTGATACGTAAAATGAACTTGATACGTAAGAGTGATGTATTTCATAGCGGACGCAGGGGAAGAGAACACCAAACGATGATTGCATATTTGAAACTGCTATTCCAAATGGAAAGGCGTTTTAAAGAAACGGGATTACTTATCTGCACAAAGCATCTTCACTGTTGCGTATGATCGTAGCTCGGGACTGGAACAAGACTGCGAAGACCTAATCAATAAATACATTAATTACACTGAAAACGCTCCGGCATCTAAAACTCACCTATCAACAGCACGACTAATGGACAGTAACCCCTCTCGTCCTGAACAACGACTCCAGTGTCCTGGCCTGGATCTCCCAGATTTTCCGACCAAGGCGTCCCAAACAGTATGTGTACTCCCTGACGAGGTCGTCCACGGTGATGATGAAATTTAGGTCCTCCACCACTAAACGCCTTTCGCTCCCCTCCTTCCCCAAATTCACCCAAAGATCCCTAAACTGGTCCACCGCATGCAGCAACCGAGTCTGCCGTTCAAACGAGAGACGGCGATAGTTATCCAAACCAACACCGCGGGCGATAACATAGAATGAACCACGGTCCTTGTGTATAGTCATCGGTTTGAATGTCCTGATTTTCCAAGAGACCTTATCAAGGAGGTAAAGCAGACGTGCTGAAAAGTCAGACTCTAGACGGTGAAGCCTAAGAACAATCGAGCCCCCGATTTTCACCGCTCTGCGCCCGAGGATTAGTTGAGATATATAGACCCTGTGAGCCGCCATATGTGACTGATTTCGAAGATGTTGGGTGTCCATAATGACGAGGTCGAAGCTTTCTGCGGGGATAGGGATAGGAAGCATATCGAGGTCGGAGTTGGGACCTAACTCCAACCTAGCCATGTTGGTGAAGATGATGGAGTATCGATTCAGGAGATTTTCATCCATAAGAAAAGGATGACCGGGGATAGGGATACACCGAAACCAGTGGCTCGTGGGTTCGCATCAAGAATGTAAGAGGAAAATCCGCCCTGGCAGCAACTGTGGATCAAAGATCAACGTAATTAGAAGATGGCCGAGTGAAGATGAGGTTACTGGCTCACCATAGGTCCAAAAATCTGAAATCGCGGTCATTGACATTACACACAGGACAGAATCGGTTGATCTCCTCCATGATCCGTCTCATCCGGATGTACCATGCGCGCTCCGTCTTCTCGTCGGCGTTATCAGCGTTGTGTCGTTGGTTTTCGTAGTGGCGGTCCATAGATGGACTTTCGGTTCCCTAAATCAAGTCAGTATCATGAACAAGGTATGTCCTCCATGGTAGTGGAGACTGTCGTACTCGAAGGAAGATACACATCGATAGAGATATAAACTATCCAGAGGAAAATTATCGCAACTAGGCTCATTTATTTGACCATGGGATCCTTTGGGGCTGAGAATGCCATTAAACGATCCTGGAATGACGGTTGCGATAACTTGAACACCGTAAAATGTTCGGTCAACTCCAAGATGACGCGCCCTCCCCCTAATCCTAACGTCCACGACGGAATTACTGACAGAATATGGTTGCAGCTCGGCGTCAACGACGAACCATTCAGTCAGCCTCTTCAACGGCGACTGTTTCCACCGACGCGTCGGCACATGATGGAAGTGTCCAACCACGTGGTCGGATTCGCCAACTTTTCTCTGATGATGGCAACGGGGCTACAGCTGCTCCGGTCAAACTCGGTCTGATGGCAAGTTTAAGATAGCGCTTCGAAGCCAAAGAGAGATATCAGAATCGAGCACCAGAAGGTTTTCCAAATGGATCTACTTAAGTATACCGACGACGATTCTTACCCTCGATGATAGAACTCACCGATTCGTGGCCCTTGGTGGCCCCAGAGTTCGACAATGGCTCATTCTCATTATTTGGTATTTGGAGGATCGACGTGCCAGAGTTTGCTCTCGATTCAGACAGTCCTGATCTTCAATGAGAGATCCCCCGGGACAGGTCTGAGGTTACAGGATGGCTCGGTTCGACGTTCATCCAGACACACCGTAGGAGACTCGTTTGATTCAATGGGAAGACACTGAGAGAAGAGACGATCAGAGAACAAATGATTGTCCCAATGTACGAGTCGATCCGAGGAAAGCAGTCACTGTCAGCATCAGAGCGTGATCGAGTGAACCCGACACGTGGTCGGACTTTAAATCGCGAACTTGAATCGTAACTACACGGAGCTACAACGCTACCTTCCTCCGGTTTGTGTAACACCCACTTCTGTACAAGTTACAACTTAACACGTCGAATACTGCTCCGTTACTTTGGGTGAGTCTCTCTTCATATCAGAATCATAACTTACTAGGAGTAAGCAGATTTCCTCCCAGTTATTCTTGTCAGTTGTTCTCAGTCTCTTTCAGTTTCTGACTACTCACACGCTTCATTCCCACGTTAGGATCCACCAAACATCAACGTCATCTCGTAACGGAAATAGCTACTCTTGGATCCACATATGCACCGGATACTCCTCTACGCAAGTACGAAGCAAAATGTCCGTCAAGTTGTCAGAAATCCAACAACAACGCATGGAGATCGCCGCCGAAATGTGCGGTAACTTCATCTGTGGTCCTCCAGCCAAGGAAATTTTGAAGTAGTACCTGCCTTGGAACGAAGCCACTTCAACGAGCTACAAACACAGCGAACCAGGCGAGTCCCAATTTGATCTGATCGTCTCCATGGCAGGTCTTCCCGAGTCTGAAATGTACCAGAACTATGCGTGCTCATCTAGCAGTTTGCTTAGAACGTTTACTAGCAGCCTGGTCGTGTTCAGTTCAATGCTCTTGATAACTGGCCCTCACCTCTGGATGCGGTGAAACCGGAATACCCGTCGACCCGTCCCCAGCTAGGGAAGTTCCGTGACCAGTACGCGAACTGCGTTAACCCCGCAGTCGATATCGGAGTATACGATGCGGATAACATGCCAAAGGGCAGCATCGCCGATTACTCGCTCATGGCAACAACCCCCACTTTTTGTTGCATGCCATGGCTCTTACCCTCAGGTCCGGCTCTATCCCGGAGCAATTTGAACGCCCAGCCAAAAAGGCCCGGAAAGCAAAGACCAATGCCAAAAATCACAAAGTGCCGAGGTGAAAACAGGAAAGATTTCTATTGGGATATCAGTCCTTGGCATGTAGGCGCTCACGTGTCTGTGGCCGGCGGTGTTGAGAATGCAGTACTGAATGCGGCGTCTATAGGGTGGGCCACGATCCACCTACCGCCCAAGTTTTCTGTCGTCTCACTATACATCCAGAGCCAATGCATTCGCGCCGTTTCTCAAATTTCCTAGACAATGGGCGTCTGGTGGTCTCAATCCTTCAAATATCGAAAAATTCAAGGCGCGTATAAAGGAATATTACTACGAACCCAGAGATATACTACCACATGGAAGCAATCTCGGTAATCCGGACGCGTGGGTTCTCCCTTCGCTTTAATTCGTGTTTTTCATTAAATGCATTTTGTAGTGAATAAAAGCCAAAGTCCTATGAATGTTTTGTCGACGACCTGAACCCTTGTGAGCAACTCCGCTTGGAAGTCAACAACTTTCAGTAAGTGAGACGGTTCGCGATGCTTAATGTTTGTTGACAACATGTAGTCCAGGATCATCCGTGGGTGCAACATCGACAAGGGAATCAATAGGACCCATTGTGGAGTACCTCGATTGAGCCATGTAGCCACGACATCTGTAGCAACTGTACTTGAGAACATAGTAAACCAGATAGACGGTTCCTCCGACGATATCTAACATCTATTTTACAGGCCGGTAATGGCCACATCATAGGTTCCGATTTCTCTCATCTCGCTGATATTATAGCAGCAGTAGAAGACAAAACCCGAGTTGGAATCTGTCTGGATATGTGTAGGTCTCCCTTCACTTACAGTTATAGAGGCTAACGCCGGTTAGGTTTGCAGTCGTGAGAAGCGATTCATATTTCAACGCTAACCGTGCTCAAATGACAATAGGGCTACGATATCCGAACTAAGGAAGGATGGGAGTGAGTCTTAATCTACTTCTACTGGACTTCTTTTAAGCGCTGTACGACAGAGAAACATGTACTATGTCGCTCGCTTTGCTACCTGATTGCTGGCATCGGTAAACTAGTTACAAAGTTTGATCAGCGAGTTTACCTGTCGTACTTGCGCGGAATGCATCTGAAAGATTTGAAAACAGATTTCGCATCGAAACGAGATTGCCACGAGAACATCGGCATGTTCGTGCATCGTTTCTGTTCGTCCCACGATTCTCACCTTACGTAGGGGCTATATAGGCTTAGCGCCGTTCCACCATATTCTGACCGATCGTAGAGTTCAGGGCATACCTCTCATTCTGGAGCCTCCGGAGCCGGAGACGTGGGCAACGGAGATCGAGGTGTTGAATGAACTCTCAACGTGTGCCAAACTTGATGAAAGGAAGAAGGCGCTCCTCTGTCGCATTCGAAAGAGTCTAAAAGAGCTGCACCTCCGTACAGGGCCGGTTCAAAACCGAACGGGAGGACCAAGCCGACAACAACGCACGAAGCCAGCCGACGAAGGGATTTTGTCGTACAACTAAGAGTGACTTGGTGAGATTGGTTCAATTCCCTTGATGTACATACGCTCCATTTACGCACCTTCAGGCAGGCGAGAAGCGATATCCCCACGACGGAGTGTATACACTGCGATTTTGTACTTCCGGTGTTCACTGTCCTCTGACATGCATGTAACACGCTCATTGCCTCATAAGATATAAACTGTAATAAGCCTGTTGGTTTATGTGACGTGTTTACAGTAACCTAAAGTCTGGAGGCTTCTATACATAAAGGCTATCGTCAATGCACTTCCCGAGGAGCTTGGAAGTGATCAAGACGGTGAATACAGACAGCGCTGATCAGGGCTGCCACCGAGTCAAACTTGGAAAGATGCACCGATGTAATGCACAGCCTTGAAGTCAGTCTCTGTTACTGCGACGAAAAACATAAATTGAGGCACAAGAAGGCGGGAAAGTTTGTCACAGACAATGGCCGGTCTAGGGAAAGTCGCACCTCTCATTCTACCAATAGTAACTACCTAAAACGTTCTACTAGGTCTCTTTATCCTCATCCTCAATGACTTCGTAGCTGAAACTGTGCGCCTCCCCACCCAGACCCTTCACTCTCTTCGTTTCAAGACGATCCGACACCGCCGTGCGCTTTCTGGAGCTCCCTAAGAACTCTTCCTGGCTGTAGCAGGCGTTCTTACACCAATCCTTGCCCCTCTTGTGAGGCACCTTCATCGTTTTCGCATGCTTTCGCAAAGTCTTGAAAAGCCAAGTAGGGCTGTTCAATTTCTCTATCTTGGCGAGGTACTGCCCCGTTCGAGTGGTCTCGGCCATCTGCGGATTCGGGGATGCCTTCAGGAAATCGTACACGACATCATCTTCCGCACTAGGTTCCGGCTGATATCGGACAGCGAAAACGTCGGCCAACTCTCGCAGTAACTCGTTGAGACCGTGGACGTAAAAGGAAGGCAGTGCCTGTTTGTCGTTTAACACGAATCGTTTGCCCGCGCCACCGGTATCTCCACGAGGTCCGAGTATAGTCTTGAAACCAGGATTTCAAATCATGATGTAATGCAACCGGTAGAAGTGAATTGGGAGTATATCGCAGAGCCACGTAGAGGAGAACCCAGAGGGAGGATTCCCTGTCATCCACAAGCGTGTGCGTGGTCCCAAAGGAACCCAGAAGGCGCGCAGACATGAACTGCCATGTACCCTAGATAATGAGAATATGAGTGAAGAAGGTCGCGACAAGTGCACGAAGAAACCAACCGTTCTGCCTACACGCTTTTCGGCACTTCTGTCAGTAAGAACGACGCAGTGATCCCAGTCGATGAGAAACCCCCGGTGATCTGGGGTGATCATAATGTTTCCGACACTGATATCACGGTGCAAAATACATGCCCTGTCGAACGCTACCTGGTGGGCTTTTATGGAAATGAATTCACTGAGATCTGAGGAAATACAAAAGATGGGGTAGAGCTAACCTTTCATCGCATCCGCGATACATGTTACCAGGCCCTTGACGCTGCAGAAGGTCGTTAGGTCTCTGCCGATAGTTTTCAAGAATATTCTGTGGGCCCGTAAGGTCGGGAGACGGTTTTCCGGCAGCTGGTTCGGCAACGCGCGTGCATGCTGTTGTGTAATCGTAACCATGTTGGGAACGTCGCCACCAGTCTCCATTTTGGCTACATGGGGGACGTTGTGCTGAGCAAGGAGATGATAGATGTCCGATTCTTTGACGGTCCGAGGTGAGTCTTCGCGCCAATAGTCCTTCATAAACAGTAATCCTCCGTAGGGCTTCTCAGGGTCTTCCAGATCAGGGCTATCCAAATCGACAGCGAGAGACCGACGCGTCGATCGTCCAAATGGAGAGAAAGCACCGTCGTCGAACTTTGGGGCACAGACCACAAATCGGCGAGTTTCGTTATCGAGAGCCATGTTGATACATAGAAGCTTCTGGTCCTCGATCTTGATGTTTCTCTTTGGTTTGGGCCCAGCATCACCATGCCACATGTCCGTATCGAACAGGTCGAATTTGGCCCGAGCTATGGCGTCGTCGTCCTCATCTGTGAGGGGAGAGACGCTCGGGTCTTTACCCCGCTGGCTTGGCGATAACTGGGCGAAACGCTTATAAAAGTTGAAGATCAAGGTCTTTTCCTGGGTATAGTCGAACCGCTTGCTGACGATCGCACCAGACCGATCCCAGCGTATGAATCGTGCGAAGCGTCCACAGATGAGAATCGTGAAAAGGTGTGAGCGGTGTTGGAGCATCATGGTGACGCCCGCATAGCAGGATATCTGACCGCGTGTTTCACGACCCTTGATGGAGTCGTTCTCGAATGGAAAATCGGGCAGCACTTCGACGTCCTCAGGAACCACCTCATCGACTTTGGGGTCTTCTTGCGCTGCTTCCCCCTCCTCCGCTGATTCGTCTTCTGTCTCTTCTGTCTCTTCTTCCTCGACCTCGATTTCCTCTTCCTCCTCATCGTCCTCGCCGTTCTCTTCCGCAGCCGGAGACTTTTGGTTGTCTTCCAAGTCAACGAAAGCATCATAGTTAGCATGCGCTTTCAGCTCTGTCTGCGTCTCCATGAGCGAGTGATCGGTGGTGCGCCCCTCGGGCATATCGTCCGAGTCGTACACTCCGATATCGACCGCGAGATTCCCACAATTTGTGTCTGGATCACGGAAATTGCCAAGCTTGGGGCGTGTCGACAAGTAGTCGGGTTTATCTTTCTTCAGAGGCAACGGCCAGTTAGCAAGAGCCTTGATCTGAGCATGAAATAGTCAGTGGGTGAACTACAGAAACCGATAGAACGACGTACATATTTCTCGTACATGGCAGACTCCCCAACGCGCGCCATGGAAGCAAGCAAATCCTTTTTGGCCTGGCTGGGCTGCTTCTTCCTGAAGTCTTTCGGGGTAGCGTCGTTCCAAGGCATATACTTGTTCAGAAATGCTGTCGCTGAAGGACCGGAGATGAAATGACCGCGGGTTTCGGTGGCAATTTCCCTTTGTCTTTCTCGGATTTCTGGTAACTCGACGGAGAATTTACTGTGCCCTTGTGCCTTCTTAACGATGGGAGTGTGGTTCATGCTATATTCCGGGCACCAGGGACGGTTGGGAGGAGTAAGTTTAACGCGACCAGGGTCGGTAGTGGTAGATTCGGTTGGTGACGGAGGAGGTTGACCTGTGTTAACGTCTGCCATGAGGGGGAAAGTATGTAAGTGGTAAGAAATTGTCAAGGTTTATAAAGGAAACAAGAGTTGTTTGCGAACATTTTGCAAACAAGGGACAGCATTATCGTAAAGAAAGAATCACCTGAATAACAAAGTAGTCTGTATAGCAACCTTGGCACAATAAGTGGCGCCGTGAATTGTGGTCGCGGTTCAAGTTCAAGTTTGTAAATTCAAAGTCCGACCACGTGGTCGTGCACCTTTACCACGTGCCGACGCGTTCTTCAAAAGATTTCAGAATCTTAGTTCAACTAAGTCATTATTGTTCCTTAATCATCGATCACCAGAGGAGATACTTATATCTGATGAGTACCAGTGGCTCAGAATACCTTCTTTCACGATAGTTCAGTAATCAAGAATCACAAAGGGATCGGGGCGCGAGTAACAAATTGGCAACAAAACCGGACTAGTAATGCACGCTATACTAAAGACATGCATCACCTGTCGTAACAAAGTGGCAGAAGGTTACCGGATGGTTCGACTTTAACCCCGAGCCGAAAACCTTCTCTGTCAGAGACGTCGTCACGTCCCCAACGCAGGGGGGCAGGATTCGGGAGGAAGGCTGTATCTTACATTGTTCTCCTTTTCTGGGAGCCGTTCGGAAAATTTTAGGACATCATAAGAACAACCACTGTTTATATTCGCCGAGCAGAGTCCTCGGCCCAGCGGTTCGTCCCATCATCAATGAATATAGTCTGTATCAGCATACGAGTTTGCATACCGATAGTGAAATGAGCTGTAAACGAGGTGCGAAGCAAGTATAATCAGCGATACCTGTGTCTTGATGCGGCAACTGATTGAACATTTTGGAAGGCACGCGAGACATTGGGAGTACTGCAATGGGAGAGCGGGGGCTCTGAAGCTTGAGGGAACTGCTTTTCCAACGTACACCTGGAAAGTCCAAGTTCAGAGTTACTTAGAGCTCAAAGGGACAGTCCGCCGATGAAGGACCTTCATAGTCTCGAGATATTGCAGACGGCGTGTCTATCGATGCACTTAACAATGGTGTCTGGCGCACTACGATCGGCGCGCTACCCAGCGGGAGACGCGAATACATAGCTATCGAGTCCAATTTTTGGCATCCATTTAACATGTTCAGATGTTCAGATTTAAGGCCTGTTGCATGTGACATATCGCCGCGATGATTGCCTATGCTTTGGTGTCGCCTCCGACGGCAACCAATCGTGAGGTCATGGATGATCACGCTACATGGTCACTGAGTAAGCCTTTATATTACTTTGTGGTGTCCTCTAGCAATTCTCAATCTAGGACTGTGCTGAAGAAGGAACAAGTCCTTTTCTCTTATCCGTCTCACCGAGGGCCCGCCTTACGATGTTCTGTAGAACTGATCACAGCTGCCAGTGGTATCATGCGAATGAACTTCGTAAAGTGCCTACTCGTCGTCCTTTAAACTTTTGTATGCTGACGTCTAGAAAGGCGAGCAATCAAACGTTTGACGAGTCTGAATCAAGTAAAAATGCGAATCCTCGAAATTGGGTGGTAAGGTCAGGATGTACTCCGCAGTCTCAGATACAAGGGTAATAAGAGGGGAGAAGAAGAATCATTTTCTGTTCATTCTCTTGGTATGATGATCATCGTTGGGTACACGAATGAGGGACTATCCAGGAGGGAAGGACACCAGTTCTTCTAAATCACAAAGAAGATCGCTCGAAAGAGGTGTCCGATCAGCAGAAGTAAGAAAGCACTGGCTGACGAGCTTCCAGAGCTCATCTGGCATCAAAGATGGTCGTTCCGGACGATTACCTTTCGTGAGGACCTCGTGGATGATCGCCGAGCCGTGAGGAATGTTTGGATAGGGTGGCTTGCCTGTGAACATGTATTAGGAATAGGCATTCAGAATTCAATAGGATTAAACGAGGAAAGCAGGGAGTACCTCAACGATGGTACAAGACATCCTGGGCAGTGAGGTACCGCGGGTCGAGCCATCGCAGAGAGCCGGAGACGCTGTTGCTACAAGATGGGGAAGATGGAGGCTCGACAACCAGCGCAAGGCCATAATCGGCGAGGCAGCATCGGAAGTCCCTAGTTATACGTATTTTTGCCTGAACAGAAAGATTCAAATGAGGGACATCGCGTTGTTATTACGGGATGGAACCTAGATTCCGAATGTCCGCATGAACCATCGGAGGTTCCAGGGAATGTAGGTATGCCATTCCGCCTACGACGCAAGTTATCTAAATGTTCGTTCGAAGCAATGTGAAGCTAGGAAAGACCTTACTGATTTTAGGCGATTGAAGGGCGGATGATGACAGAAACGACATGATGTCTCCGTTGTCCATCCAGGGTGAGATCAAGCAGAAACCGGCAGCAAAAAGTTCCTTATTGACGCCAACAAATGGAAGCACGTTTGGGTGCTTTACGTTCCTCCGCACCAGCGCCTCGCGGCAAATTTTCTTAGTAAAGGAAGAGGTCAAAAGACGTTCCCCCAGGCTAAACACGGACTCACTGATGTAATCGTATCGACGTTTTGCACTCCGTTGTTCACAAAAATTCGGAGAACTTTCAAGCATACCGGAGATCCACCATCTGTTGTCCGGCCTTTCCAAATATCCTTGGACATATCGTAATTCGTGCTGAGGTCGACAAGCGAGCTGTTCAGACTTACCGAAAAACCTCCTGTGAAGATGGCGTGGTTTCCCTCTTTCACGACGTTCATGCAGGAGAACGAGGATGGTAAAATATCGTGAATTTTCACCAAATAAAAAAGGCAGCGTGTGTAACGTGCTCTATATTGGTGGTTCACGGCAGAATCAATCTCCTGTGGGGCCGGCGTTAGCGGGCAATAACGTAAAGTACATGGCAAGTATTCTACCACCTTCTGAAGAAAGTCGACGACGCGATGAGGGTCCTCTGAAGCGAAGTGCGCGATATTTCTCCACGATTCTTGGAAGAGCAGAAAGTTTCGCATGTGCGACTCAAAGGGATTAAATTTTACTTCCGGATTGTTCGAGATGCAGCTGCCAATACTACCTATTGCATCAATTAAGAGGGCGCAAATGAGAGAAAGCGCTTATCAGGAAGTCAGCTTTCATTCTCCGAGCTTCTTGCAAAATGTTCCACGCCGCGTTTTCTAGGACCATTGTTTCAAAGCGGTGATTGGCGCGTTTGATATCATCGAACAGCATCCAGAGATACCTTTGACTCGATCAGCATCCGGTAATTAGCCATCCACTGCGCGAGTCACCAAAAATGGAGAATATTGAGCTAAAAATTTGGCGTAGAATAACAGCTGTGTTATCAAGGAGATCATTGGCGCTCGTGTTGTGTCCTGTCACTATCTGGATTTGAATGGCAAAGTATCAAATTTCAGCTCAGATCTGAAGAAGATAATCACCTCAAGTGAATCCAATAGTTGGCAGACATCATCTCTCTGCCTCTTCATTTAGGTGTGGACGTCGAGTGAAGAAGAGAAGTAGAATATGTCATTGGACCTTAGCTGTGTGATGCTTGGGGTGACGGACACGGTGCCTTGACGGTGCCAATTTTCCAGCCGAATCTGACGGAAGATCTTCATGATGGCGGTCTTTGGCAGACAATCACGAACAAAATCAAGAATTTTAACTCCTCTCATGAATTGATAAGCGGGAAGCAAGGGAATGGTGTAAGAACTTCGGATTTGAAAATACGGCAAATAAACAAAGCCGATTCTGCCGGCACGTGCCCATGACGAGAAAACGTCCAAATCGAGGCTTCGACCCGGACCACGTAAAGTAATGCTCTCCATCGAGGACTAGCTCCATTTATAGTCTATCCGGCGCTCATTAAATCAGAAAAGTAACCGCCCGCCAAGCTCAAACCTGCCACTCTCGATTTGGACGAATTATCAGGCTAGATTGGCAGTAACTGGCAGATGGACAGTATAGTATTAAATATTCATGCGGTATGCTCCCTGGAAATTATTCTTTTCAAGCTAAATTGGACTAATTAGAGTCAAAACAGGCGCATAGATAGACAATGTCAATGTCGTCGGTGATGCTATGCAGCGCGCGGTTTTTCAGCTGCCAACTTTCAATTCATTGCTGATGCATCTCATCGGCATGGAAAGGTGTTTCCTCGCCTTCCTCACTCTTAAAGCCGACTTTGTGCCTACATGCTGCGCACCTTCGGCTTGTGCAGGCCTACGCGTTGTCGCAGTGTCGATTCTCTGAAGCGAAAGTGTCTGGACGCCCACCTATGCCTCGAAAACATCGTGTGTGACCAATTTACCGGCCTTGTTTGCGCTATCAAACTTTCCAAACAGTTTCCCTTGGATTTTGGCGAACCAAACATTCTCCTGACAGGAGTGAGGTGATCACGGAAAGTACCTTCACCGGTCGGAACCTGATAGTTATGCATTGGTTTAGATTCATACGTCAGCGACACCGCCCGAAGCACCTCGAAGGCCATGCATTCCAGATTGGTCTAAGACTCTTCGGCCAGCACATACAGTTGCGACAACCTCCGAGTCCTAGGTAGCAAACGATGACGGAGAACATGGAAGATCCGTCAATGTTGCCTGAGGCTGCAGAATTTTGGGTGCTTACATAAAGTGTAAGTTTTCCTTCCTTCCAGAGTCACTAGATCAGATCTGGTTTACAGTTCCTGGGGACAAGATCGTGCATTGCGCATCCCGTCTGTGATGGAGCGGCACCACGTTCAATTGACAGGCGCTTGTTTGGAGTCACCTTTGGGTACACTTGTCCGGGGACATCGGATTGGCGTCCAATGATATGTGCGCCGTTTGCTTAGCATTTGCATATTGAAAACCATTAGGTGACTAGTGACTGCTTGGCATTATATTCGCGGTAACGAGTATTCTTTGTATACCGATTTCCACAGCTTGATGACAGGGTAGCCCCCATCGATATCTTGCATACCAAGCATTATCTCGAGGAAAGAAGTCAGGTGCGGCTGTCGTGGTTGACACAATCCAATTATGAATGACGTTTTGTACAGGAAATGCTACTAAGGACCTATCGCGACTGTAGCAGCAGTGGATCAATGCTATGTGACCTGTAACGGGCTTGACTGCAATGTAGGAGTTTACGAAATCCCATGGATCAACGCCCGGCCTATATAAGCACGACTGAAGCCTCAGTTATCGATATTCTTACCTGTCATGGATACTCTCAATCAGTCAGCAGCTGCATCTCGCCGCCCAGCAACCTCTTACCACACCAGTCCTTGGACTTCAACAACATCCAGGGTGATGTTCTGTAGGTCCCATCTCGTCTACCAGTCGCGCTCCGTATTGACTCTAACATCAACAGTGGCGGATTACCGAAGAAGACACAGACCTGCCTGTTCTTCCGGATCACGAACGTCATTTTATTCAAAGCTCAGCTCAAGCTATTTATCCCCCTCGTGAAGACGACTGCGCAAGTCGTCGCTGATCGCAAAGCTATCGATGACCACAAGAAGAAGACTCCCCATGGCGAGAAACCTGCTCTCATCCCTATGGTCGGCGTCAACATCGCCTTCTCCCGCTTTGGTATTGATAAGGTGCGGCTCTTCATGTTCAAGCAACTGGAATGTTAATCCTTTCTACGCAGCTCGGTATCACTGATGCTGACGCTCTCGATGATTCCGCCTTCAAGAGCGGTCAACTGAAAGACGCGGCTCTAAACCTTGGAGACAAAGTCGGAGCCGACTCTCTTCCGGACTGGGAGCCGGCGTTCAAGGAAAAGATCGATGCAGTCATCCTCATCGCTGGGGACAGCCATCTTACCGTCAGCAAGAAATTGCTCGAGACCCGAGCGCTTTTCGGCCTCTCCATCCATGAAGTCACCAATGTCCAAGGGGATGTCAGGCCGGGCGCTGTATCAGCGCATGAGCAGTGAGTTTTCCTTCTCCTGCCATCTCCTGCTCCAAGTCTTACGCGGTAATTCATAGCTTTGGGTTCCTTGATGGTATATCAAATCCATCTGTCATTGGATTCGATAAAGATCCACCTCCGGGTCCGAAACCTGTGAGGGCAGGCGCCTTACTTGCCGGAGAGGATGGAGATTCGAGGGCTGCGACTAGGCCGGGCTGGGCGAAGGATGGGAGCTTCCTGGTCTTCCGGTACCTGTTCCAGCTCGTGCCCGAGTTCGATGATTTCTTGAAGAAGCATCCCATCATTGCCCCCGGGCTTTCACCAGAGGATGGTAGTGAGCTGAGGGGCGCGAGGATGGTTGGAAGGTGGAAAAGCGGTGGGTCTAATTTTGTTTCTACTTCCTTTGAACAATTCTCATTGTATTCGGCGCCACTAGGTGCACCCATCGGTACGCTAACGCAGCTTAGTTGAATCCTTTGTATTCTCATGCACTGTCTGTAGATATCACGCCGCTCAAAGATGATCCCGAATTGGCTGCCGATCCTCAGAGGTATGTTATTTTCTATTCACCTGTACTCTTCGTCACGCTCATTCCATGTCAGGAACAACGACTTCCGTTACCAAGGAGAGCGAGACGACCAGTCTCGGTGCCCATTTGCTGCTCACCTTCGCAAGACGCTGCCTCGTGCAGACCTCGAAGACGCAGACCCTCCGATCTCCCTTGAGAATAGGCGAATTCTCCGTCGCGGCATCCAGTTCGGACCCGAGGTCACGCAAAGTGAGAAAGAAGAAGCTAAGACTCAGCATGGACGAGGTCTTCTCTTCATGTGCTATCAGAGCAGTATCGTCGACTGCTTTCCAGTTCATTCAGCAGAGTATGTGCGCTGATACTTGATGGTGTAACCAGACTAATATTGATGTTCACAGGCTGGGCAAATAACGTCAACTTCCCGCCATTCGAGCAAACAGCTGCTACGCCCGGGTACGGCTATTTACCTTCATTCTTGATGATCCCCCAGTACTAATTAATGCTCTCCGTAGATTCGATCCTATCATTGGACAGGCTGGGAACGCAGGGATCAGAACGTTGTCGGGAACTGACCCTGCTGATCCCAATGCCGAGCTTACTTTGACAGAAGAGTTTGTTGTTCCTCGTGGGGGTGAATACTTCTTCACGCCTTCAATCAAGAGCTTGAAAGAGACCTTTGGGAGGCTGTGAACTTATCTTGTTCCATGTCGACCTCTGTATTAAGTATCAAGTATATCTGGACTGTGTATGATAGCAAACTATCTGTGTTCGTTATCCAATGGTACCCTACTCTGTATTTATCAGTGGACCGAATTATTTTCGTGCTAAGAAAGTCTAAAGATCCGCTTTTTATAATGCTATTGTACTAGAACCCCAGAGCGAGCGTAATTTCGTAAAATCGACTAGAAAGTATTCAGAAGCAAGAAACGGTTGGTAACCGCTCTCACTTTCACGCCCGAATATCATCGCTTTTTGACCCTGGGCTATCTCAATAAAGGCGAGAGCATAATATGTACATAGTAGGCCTTCTTCCGTGCCAATGACCGTCAAGCATTTGTCGTTCATTCATCCAAGGTTTTGATTCATCTGGACATTAGGAAACTCGAGATCTTTAGTATAGAAAACACATTAGCGTCTTGGCGCGGTACCGGCGCACCGTGTGACAGGACAGAGGTAATATAGTTCCGGAGACGTGATACGATCTGGGGAACTTTGTTTAAAAGCGGAAGAGCACGGTGTTGAAATAATGAGTCGTTCATTGTTGTACACGATATTGATTTTGAATGTTCTATAGACAAGGTAGTAGGTAGAAATGTTGTGTTAGATAACAATATAAACTGGTGTTGATGCGAAGGGTATAAAGTACATTGCTGAAATAATAAAAAACAATAAGAAAAGTGAAACAGAGCACGTCCGATACAAGAGAGGATTAGAATATTGGGAACTGGAATGCGTCTAGACTCTCCTCAGAGTTCAAAAATGTCATGTCGAATGCAGAGGTTTTTGATGGCAATTGCTCTGTTTCGAACAATAGAGGCGTCAAGAGCTGCTCGAATGGCGAGGAGGAGATCGACGATCGATCAGAATCAAACGACAATGCAGGCAAGCGCCGTTCGTTTTTGGAGGATGAGGAACTGGCGAAGGAACCTAGGTCAAGACTTTCCGTAATGTCGCAGTCCAACCGACTTGAGCCTTGGTATGACTCGTTGTCCCAGGATCGGAAGCTGGAATTCAAAGAATCAAAGCTCAACGGAGGAGAGAGCCGTTCGTTCACGACGGGAGACGTCGACAGGAAGGGTGAGCTGAGCTGGGGTGATGGAGGAGAGGTACCAGGCAAGCCTGCGTCGAGGATGAATGGGTCTGTGATGTCGTCGTTGGTATCCACGAACAGCAAGTTGGTAGAAGACGTTGATGGTATGACCATTTCAGGGAGATACAGGTCGTTTGCACGTGGAGAGGGAGTCGGCGTTGGGCTCACTGGCATGTCCTGGACGTCCGAGTTGATATCTGATTGCGACTGCGAGGGTGTCGACGTCGACGTGAGCTCCTCAAGGAATCCAGCTTCGGAGTCGGATTGTGGGGATGAGGGGATTGTGTCGACTTCTTCGAGTGTGGTTCCGGCGTCGGCTGCGGGAAGGAGCTGCTTAGGGGGCGGCGTTGGTCTGGTGTAGATGAAAGGGATAGGCCGTGTGTGCTTGTTTGCTCGGTGGCGGGAGAGGCCTCCAGAATTGGCGAAAGCGTGGTTACAGCCTGGGGCGGTGCATTTGTAGGGTCTCTCGTCGGTACTGAAGACAGTAGTAGTGAGAAATCGAAGGTAAATAGAGAGCGAAGAAAACTTACTGCCATGCACGGACGTGAGCGGCAAGGTTCGGTTTCTGGAAAGAGTGGTGGTTACAGTATTCGCATTTGTATCTGAGAAATGGGATGATGAGATAAAGGCGCTTGGGGCGAAGGAAGAAGAGACATACCCTTTGGACTTGTGGTGCCTCCTATGGCGGCTGAGGCCAGTATTGTCGGCGTAATCTTTCCCACAAATGTCGCAGACAACGCGGGGGCGGTTCTAGATAAGGGAGAGGATAACATCAGCATCGAGATAATTGTGTGCCACTCGGGGCCTGATAATAGGGAGTGAGAATCACCTTGTACTTTTCGGAGACGGCACGAGGCATCGTGTTCGAGAACGGTCAAAGTATGGGGGGAGGGACTTGGGCGGTGTGAAGGCAAAGGGGGGCAGCGAGGGATGGGGGAAAACATGCTGGGACGCCCCGCCTTATATTGGTTTTCGAAATAGTGCGAATTGGTTGTCGGGATATTGACTTTTATGGAGAGACCTGCTCTTTTGGTGCATGGAGTGGCGAGGGCCTGTCTTTTATGGCTATTGGTTATAAGCAATCGAGTACCAATTATCGATAATAGCCGTTTTGAGTAATTACGGGGCGGTGCATTGACCATCGGAGTGGCAAGAGTGGTACCCGGAGCGACGGGGCCATGTCCAGAGAGAAGACCATCAGTTCAACATCAAGCAAGAGATTCGCAAAGTACCACGTCTCTTTGGGCAGTTATTGGGTCGTCATATACTATGGTAAGAGCATAGTTTGAACGGGCGTTGCTACGTATCGCGTCTGCAAAGAAAAAAAAGAGGACAAAAAGAAACACGAAAAGTGCTCTCGGCATGATTGGAATACTCGGCATAGAAATTTTGAAATGAAGTGTTGTACAGAGACTCACATAATGTGGAATATCCTAAGAAAAAGAAGAAGATTTTGCAATTTCCGCAACTTTTGAGTTACTGTTTCAGTGAAATTGCAGCAGATTTTTTCTGCTTCGAATGCGACTTCAGATTGTTCGTGGCTTATGACATTTAGTTAATCTAAGTTGAGGCATGCAAATTAGAATTGTTCTTCTGTAAGAAGTTGCTTGTGGTACCTAGAATGAACATACGACATTAGCATTCCGAACTCGAATGTTGAAAAGAGGAGTGCTGAGTCAGCGCGCCCTATCCCAAACTGGACATCGGTGATCACAGTCACAGTCACACCTCTTCTCTCGCACCATCATCATTGTTAATTCTCGACCCAAAATCCCGTCTGGTACCGCCAAAAGACGCGTAAGTCATGGTGTATTATCAATATCTTCCCAAGACAGCTGATCACTTTTCTTTTCGTTGCCAGAAGAGTCTCATCGGGAAGAAGGCTAAGAAGTGGCGAGGAAGTGGCTGCACCGACAGAACGTGGTGTGTCTTCTTGTTCTTGAACTCGACGCCTTTCTGAGCTCATCTGCCAGATTATATTATGCTTCTATGCTGCCCGTGTCCGCGCCCTTGTAACACTGTTGACGAAGAATGAAAATCGCTTCACCCAGCGCTGTGAGCCCGCGGACGACATTCAATGAGTGCGGCAAGAAGATGACGAAAGGTACAAGTCAATACCACGGTTTAATGTAGCTGCTGCAATATCTTGGAACATCGAACCCGGCGACAAAGGTGCGTTCCACTTCGACCAGGTCACTATATTGCTTCTCACTCTGATAACAAGGCTACCAAAGCGCTGTTCTGCGGAGCTAGGATCAGATCTCAAGATCGTTTGCGACGCTACCGAGCCTCGTGCGGCCCTTGGTCATACACCGGTGTACGGGACTTCGAGGTAAGCCCTCGTCCAACGAGAGAATCATCTCGTCAATTAACCGTTATCTCCAGACTCGCTGCCAAACCTCGACGAATCTGCTGGAACGGGTTAATCGCAGAAAGATTCATGCGTCGTCGAAGACTGATATGTTGAAGAAGATAGTGGCAAACGAAGATGAAAGAGGTGCTTGGAAACTTGTGAGAGAACGTATGTTGCCCCGCTCTATTAGAGGAACTTGCCACTCATATCTAGCCTTCCGTAGAGCATGCCGAAGAAATAGATGCCTGGCGCTGCTCTTAGTTCAGTCCATACACAAAGCAGAGACACCATAAATCGTCTTCACGTTCTGCCTAAATGTAACGCGCAGCGAAGGAATGCATGATTTGGTCACTTTTTACTCTCCATACTGTTGCATCTCCTCGGTCCCGTCATCTCCGTCATCCACTTCGACTCTATCGCCTCCACGCTGCATTCAGCAGCAATTATCTGTTAGATGGCTACTAGACGTGGTGCTGCTTGTTGCTCCTTGCGGGATGTTTGGCATTGCTGAGTGTTTTGGCCATTGCGAGTGAACGTGGAAGCCCGTCTGACACAGGACCAAACCGTGAACGTTGCAACCGTATCAACGGTTAGTGACTTGTTGACTCCTCATTCTCTTTCGACTCCATCCAAGGTCGCACGGCGCCAAGCCTTTTTGAGCGCAGCAACGGGTCCTATAATTCTCCGTACCGTCCTCATACCATGCGCTTTAAGGTCTCAGTTCTGCCCTTTGAACGACCAACTGGGCAACTCTTTACGAGTTTCAGCTGTTGCCTTGGTGAACGGATTCGTATCCGAGCAGTTATTTTCGCCGAAGGTTGAATATCGGACAATTGAGAGGCTCATATTGCTTGTTGCAATACGGAGCCCATTGAACGGTATTGTTCCGTTTCCTTTCCACGGGTTTGTTTCCATGACTTGGCTCGGATAAACGACTTTAAAAACTGATATATATATATTCAAGCTCTTTTCTGTTCACGAACAATTTTCCTCTCCATCCTCATGCTCTTCTCTATCGTTTCTCTTGCTGGCATTTTGCACTGCGCCGCCGCTGTTTCGGCCTCCGCGGCACTAAGTGGCCTCAATACCAAGTTCACCGCCAAAGGAAAACTTTTCTGGGTTTGTTGTTGACGACTCGGCATCTTATATATGCTGAATACTTGCTCTAGGGTGCTGCAGCTGATCAGAACACCGTAACAATTTCCGGTCTGTTGTCATCATAATACAGATTCACATGCTTACTGGAAATCTCTTGCAGCGAACGAAGCCATCTTAAAATCCGAATTCGGCGCTGTATGTTCAGTTCCTACCAACGCTTTGCTCTTTTCCTGACGATGTCTAAACCATAGGTCACCCCCGAGAATTCCATGAAGGTCAATCGCTTTGGCCAGACCAACCGCCTCTTACGCTGAATTATCTTTGCTCATTAGTGGGATACTACCGAAAGTACCCAAGGAACGTTCACCTTCTCTGGGTCGGACTATCTAGTCAACTGGGCCGTTTCGAACAGCAAAAAAATCCGTGGACATACCCTGGGTTTGGTTTTAGCGCTTGTTTCTAGCTCGGTATTCTGATACGCGCCTCTTTCTAGTGTGGCACTCGCAGCTTCCTTCGTGGGTCTCCGCTATCACGGACGCGGATACACTGGTGAGCCAGAGTCATGCGTCGATGATGCAACATATTAAGGGATTAATCCACAGACCTCCGTCATTCAAACACATATCGCGAACGTAGCTGGGCAGTACTCTGGTAAACTCTACGGTAAGTTCGTGCTCTTTACCGATTGTGGTCCCTTGTCTAACGTGCTTTGTGGAAAGCTGTACGTGATCCTCCTTCCACGAGCATTCTCTAGGATTGAACTACCCATGAACAACCAGTGGGATGTCTGCAAGTTCGTTGGCTCTTACGTCGACATTCGAGCGTGCTGATGATCCACAGCGAGGTTCTCAACGAAGACGGTACTCTGCGGTCGAGCGTTTTCTATAACGTTCTCGGGGAGGTACACCCTTATCCCGTTGTCATCCGTGTTGCGTTGCTAATTCCCCGCTTCTCAAGTCATTCATTACCATCGCATTCAAAGCTGCGCGAGCTGCAGATCCTACAGCAAAGTTGGCCTGAATCCTCTCCTCAGATTTCTTACTGAACTCGAGCGGTACAGGTTATACATCAACGATTACAACCTCGACTCGAACAACGCCAAGGTCCAAGGTTAGTCGCTACCGCTCTTCCTTCTGTCGATTTCTTCAATCTCATTATTCAGGAATGGTCGCCCTTGTTAAACGGATCAATGCCGATGAACAGCTAATCGACGGTATCGGTACTCAAATGCACTTATCAGTACGTTGGTGCCCGCTTCGACGTTTATCTGTTGTTGAACATGTGTAGGCCGGCGGCTCAAGCGGGGTAGCCGCAGCTCTGACGGCACTAGCAGGGGCTGGTACAGATGTTGCTATCACCGAGCTGGACATCGCCGGTGCAAGCTCGTCTGACTATACTACCGTTGTTGACGCCTGCGTCTCCAACTCTGCGTGTGTCTCGATCACTAGCTGGGGAGTCAGCGATGTTGTAAGCCCACGTCCCTTCGGGTTTCTATGATTTTACTCAGTTATTTGTCTTCCAGAACTCTTGGCGCGCCAGCTCTACGCCTCTGTTGTTCGACAGTAGCTACCAGCCAAAGGATGCGTATACCGCGGTTATATCTGACCTGTCTTGAGAGCTTGTTCAGTTATTCTGAATCTATTGCTATTCATAACGGGTCCGGCCCGAACTCCGAGGGTTTCATTCCGATCGATTATTGTGCACATTCATTTATGTCTTCCTCTGGGCTGGAGCCTTTTCCTCATTAATTTTCCTCCTTCTTATCACGACCTTGTAAATGACTTCGTAGGCCCTGCTTCGTTCCCAGCTATACAGTCACGTTTTGACTTGTGGCCCGCATCCACCGCAGTTTATGTCGGACTTGTTTCCTCCAGAATTAGCCGCCCATTTTCGATGGACTCAAAGACACTACGCCTGACTTAGGTCCTGCTCAGCGATATGTCGCTTCTCCATTTATTCGCGTTCAAGTCCGCATGTAACTGGTAACTGTACTTGCTGCTCGGTGTAAACATCTACCTAAGTTCTAAGTCGTCTGCTGTGCAGGCTGGGGCATGCGACGTAGCTGTCGCCACTGTCTGGTGAGTGTCAGTCGCCTTGTACAGATATTCGCTCATGTAACCGTAGAGAGGGAAGGGGCATGGCATATTGCGGCTGCGGATACCCTCGTTTGCTGGACTATTGTGCTACATAACTCAATTAGGATCTCATGAATCAGAACCTTCGTCCTTTGAGTTACAGCAAAAGAGCGAGGGGCATGAGCTTAGAGATCTTGGGCCCTGGGCCTGAGTTGTGATTGCAGCTAGTGGAACAGGATCCGCTTTGGATCTCCGGCTGCATAACCACAGTCACCATCTGGGCGAGCGGAAGGGCGTTAGTCCAAAACAAGCAGCGGGAATCAAGGTGTCCCTACTAAGTATAAGGGCCGAATACGGTCTTCGGGTATCATTTGATATGTGACGCGCAGGGGGTAGAGCCGTTGAGCCGCCTCGTGCTTCATTGCTTTCGTGTCTCATACATTGCAGAAGCTGATGAAACTACGGTGATGTGTATACTTCTCTGCAGTTGCGATTCTGAGCATTAGTGCAAGGAAAAGGTGAGACGGAACTCCTTTTCATAAGCTCTTACACCGATCTGAAAGTTACAGCCTCATTACAAGCCTGCGCCGACTATCGGACTTCGGATGTCGTAAAACATCACCCTTCATAGCGCTGGCGATGGATACGTTTTTCCGGTCCACTCTCCCTCCCATCCCTTAGGAAGGGAACGTTTCTTTACCTTGCCAACCAGAAGTATCCTTGAACGCTAAAGACGCAATGCCTGAAAACCCTTCCAAAATGGAAGAGGCGGGTACTGCTCCCTTGGCATTAGTTGACAACGACTTCGAGAAGGGTCGTTCAAGTGATGAGGGGATATCAACACCCGAAGAACTGTTCGTCGTTGACCGTGTCGCAGAGAAGAGGTATGTTTGTCGTTGCTATCGAACCAGAAGGACGAGCTGATGCTGGTTCATTTTCCTGTCAGATTGCTCCGACAGCTGGATCTTCGGATCTTGCCTAGCTGCATGTTCATTTATACCCTCAATTTTCTCGCCCGCGCCAATATCGTACGCCGATCTGATGATTGCTTGATCGTTCTCTTAATTAATTTATCTGTCAGGGGAATGCGAAAATCCTCAATGCCGACAGCGGTGACTCATTGTTGCAGGTCCTCGACATGACAAGCGAGCAGTTTTCTACTGTGCTGACAGTGTTTTTCATTTCTTATGCGCTGTTTGAGACACCGTCAAATTACATGCTCAAGTACTTCTCTCCTCCGCACTGGTTCGCGTTCCTCATGGTGGGATGGGGCGGAACGGATATGATCATCTCCTGCGTCAAGAGCTATAGCGCGTTAACGGGACTTCGGTTTCTCCTGGGAGCATTTGAAGCTGGTATGTCATAGAGAGCCATCCTCTGTTACACCAGGATCTGATTCCCGTCGCAGGTTTCTATCCGGGAATAATCTACTTCCTCACCTTGTCAGTTCTATTTTTGTGCTTCAGAACTTCCTCTGCTGACGAACCATTTGTATAGCTGGTACCGACCCCAAGAGCGGGCTCTGCGTCTCTCTTTCATTGCTGCGTGTACGTCACTCGCTGGTGCCTTCGGAGGTAGCATCGCTTATGGCGTTGGTCTCATCAACGGCTCGAAAGGCTTGGAAGCGTGGCGGTGGTTATTCATCATCGAGGGCGCACCGTCATGTGCTCTGGCGGTGGCGGTATACTTCTTCTTTCCAGCTTACCCGGAGACAGCTACATGGCTGTCTGTAAAGGAGCGAGAGCTCGCCGTCAAGCGCATGAGAGGTGAAGCATCCTTGGGTCATGCAAAAATTACATGGGTGCAGACGAAGGATACACTGATGGACTGGAGGCTGTACCTCCACTATCTCGCCTTCATCACTGTTTGCGTCCCCTTTTCAAGTATCTCGTATTTCACGCCGACCATCGTGAATGGACTCGGATACGAAGGACTGCGTGCTCAGCTGTTTACTGTACCACCGTTCGCCATAGCCTTTATCGCGACCGTCACCTGTTCTGTATTCGCAGATCGGTATGAGGCGTGGTCGACGTTTGCGTGGATCCCTATGGTTGTTTCAGGTGTCACCTTTCTGGTTCAGGGTGCGTTCAGTTCCGCAGCATCTCACCTGAGTTCGAGAGACTGACATTGTAACATATAGGCGCACTTCCACCTTCAGCGTTCAAAGCGCGCTATGCCATGCTGTGTCTCAGCACGACGTTCTCCAACATCTGTAATCCGTCTCTCATTACATGGCTGACAGTCAATCTTCGCAACACCGATGCTACGACGCTCGCTATACCTTTGATGGTGACAATCGGTACTGTTGGGCAAATCACCGGTGAGCTCGGCTCTCAGGTTAGTGTATCATCAACTAAATTTTTGTTAATGTTTATAGGCGTATATATATACAAGGCCAATGAAGCGCTAGGTTACCGGACCGGCCATTTCACCAATGGTGCGTTCCTATTGGCGGGATCCCTTGTGATCCTCGTCCTACGCGAGGTATATAGAAGACGAAACCGCAATATGACACCCGGAAGTCAACCATGGCGTGTATAACGCGTTTCGGGTATTGGGTCCGTATAGAAGCTTGAAGAACTTTTTGTGTCCGTTGAACGGGCTGCTTGTGTGTTGTGTGACAGAACTATCATAAAACTGATCAACCCTTCATTTCCTTCACCAAATTGTCCTATCAATGGAATTTCTTCTTGGTCAGCCAGTTTTTTCGCCTAAAGATCGTAAGTTCCTCAAGACTTATCATTCTGATATGGACGATGGGAGTTAAGGCGATGGCGAGTAGCAAAGTAGCAAAGTTTCAACGCGTCCTTGACTTGTACCGTCAGCCGTCATGATTAATATGTACCAATTAACATATATACAACATATTAGAGCACGAAGGACACGACTGACAAAGGAATGTATAGTAAATAAGGGTATGAGGTCCTGCCATGTCGCCTTTTTCGATCCTCGGATCTTCATCAATGCCCAGAATAAGCTGACTTCGCTCACGTAGCAAGGGAGAACATCCAATTTAAGATAACACATCTATCACGAATATGTCGTCGTGTGGTTTTAAAATAGCACCCTTCTTCGAGGAAGACATTTGTATGAATGTTGTAGATTATCGAAGGTCTGGAACGGTTTTTTGAACGCCTGGCCATCGCTAGAGCGTCTCCAATGGAGCACCGTCATCGAACGAATCGTGCAACCTCGAGCGCAATCACGAAGATTGGAGAGATCGGAGAGATTATAGGATCGCAGGGAATCAAATCTAATCCAACCAGCATCAAATCGGTTATGACTTTCTTCTATTAAACAGTCGATAACACAGGTGGGTCAGTACTTCGAGAGAAACCAGAATAACTCGAGTAGAATCCTTGTTCGTTCAAGCAATGCAGGACTACTGGCAAGAATTGAACGGTCAATTGGTCCGAAGCACCGAAGGCAGTCCGAAAGGGGGATCCAGAAATCACTCTAAGCATAATCTACTTTCCCTGTTGGAGTGGCTCATGTTTCCGTTCACAAAGACATTGTTTCGAGGACATTTAACCTGAAGAACGCACCTCCAGTAGAGTGCTGTAGATCTGACCGCTGATGATTTGAATTTCTTTACACTTGGAGTGCACATCTTTCCGCCGTTGGTGCTTTATTGGTGCAGTCCGCATTTAAATATATTATATATCTGGGGTAGAAATGACGCTGTGGTGTTCAGCTGAGAGCTCCCAGACTTTCCTTGGCCTTCATTCCGAGTTCTCTTCAGACACCATCGTTTCATAAAAGGCAATGTACACCCATGTCGTAGTTCCAAGAATATTTATTAGTCACTGACGCTTCCTCGAGCTTCCGAATATAACATCATCGGAGCTGTCGCTCGGATTGCAGCATCCTTCATAGTTCTAACTTTGGGGCGCCTTGATGCATTTAGCATGAGCACACACAAAGAGCCGCAAAGTCACTTTCAGTTTCTCCATCTTCATCCGCATTGAGATACTAGCCCGTCAGATCAGAAGGGTTCCATGAAGTACGAACGTAGCAAGCGGCTAGAGGTAGTTATATCCCTGGGATATTCATACAGACGTGCCCTTCAGAACAGGCTATCAGGAGGCAAATCCACGGATGTCGCACTGCAAACCAATGACAGAATAACTTTTCAACACTACGTCTAGTCGATACCGGCAGTTTCCAGAGCCAAGTTCGAATATAGCCCTTACCCGTACCCTTCTCGTTTTCGCTGGCTACTTGCTAGAAACAAGGACAGTCAGGAAATTTGGGAGAAGTCTTTCGGAAATCGAGAGGCTTAAACAGATTACATCCAATACACACTCGAGACCAAGAACAAGAGGACTGATTTCAGGAACATGGCGGCTCTGGGTGTACGCCAGAGAGGGATCGGACAGGATCGGACCGGTATTTCCAAACGGGACGAGCCGGTTCGGGTCTCCTTTCCTCCCCTAACCTAATGGGGTTTATTGTCTGGCGGTAGGCGGGATCCGTGGGTGCGTGCGGGAGCGTATATGTGAATACGCCCTTTCATCTTTTTATGCCTGACATAATTAAGCGGGGTACGCGCAACCCTGCCTCTTTAGGGATTATCACGACGCGCTCGACAACCCTGTCTATTTGCCCCTCGTCTCCCGCCGTCTTCATCCCTTCTCCGGTCCCTGACCGAAACCTGTCGGAATAATCAACCTCGCAGGAGAAAAAAATCAACCTCCCTCCATCGAGCGCAGTTTTCATTTCAGAAAAAAAGGCCCCGATGTTATTCCCTTTTCTCTTCCCCCCGACGGCAAGGAATGCGGTTATAGAAATTCGCTTAGCTGTATGCCCATTCGCGTGCTGCGTTTTATCCGACCTGGCATTGAGTCGGGAAATCGGGCAGTTATTCAGCGTGTTGTCAGTCAATCAGACTTACCTAACATTTGCTATCCTCGAGCAGTGCCAGCCGTTTTGCCCGTGCCTTGGTCTGTCTCCGGCATATTTCCCAACGTTCTTCTTTGCTTGTTCCTATCATTTCTCTGGTTTTTCCCTTGCATCATTGAATAGCAGCTCTGCTCCCATCATCAGCAGGCTTGGGTGGTTCCTCTCTTCCCATTGCGGAAATTGTCCCGCTTAGCTGATTCTTGACGATTATGACGGGCGTGCACCGAGACTCGTACACTACCATTCCACTCTCCTCTAGGCCTAGTCTTTGCGGACCTTAAAGACCCACCGTCGAGTTTCTACAAGCATCAGACGGATGTGCTTCCTCCAGCCCGCTAGTAATAGCGGCTCGAAGTGCATCTTCTCACGCCAGTCAAAGTTTCTCGGAGCTTTCCTTATTCACTCTATCAGATCCGTCCGTTCGACGCTTGTTATCCATTGACGGTCCATAACTTCAGATGCGTGTTCTTTCCCCCATTCCAACTCCTCTGATGGTGTCTCGTTCTCTTTTCTTCAAGCACTCACCAAGTAGATCTACGTTCGTTTCCTCTCTCCTTCTGGGGGCGCCTTCTTCTACGATTTCGGTCCAAGACTCTATTCTTATATCTCTCCCCGATTTCGTCGCCTCGTTGGTGCTCGCTTCATCCTCAGGTTCCCTTATGGGGCTGCGTCTTCATCTAGGCTAGGTCGATATCTGCGGGCCTCTATCATCTTGCGAGCTTTGTGACCCGCAGTCATACACGTCTGTATGAACAACGCTTGCTGCGGGAACAAGTCTCTATTAGGTTTACGATTCCCCACTCCTCATTCTGATGGAGCTCGCTCGCTATGCATGACGACGCGAGTTTATATGTGTACTCCACAAATCCCTCCAAAGCCACCGAGATGGACCGAAAGAGAACTACCGTAACGCCTACTCCAATTTCGAATAAAATTTGAGGTGGCTCATCAGTCGTCATTTGATAAAGGAGTTGGTGCATAAACGACGTTAAGATCAGAGCTTTACAGATTAACGGCGTATCTCAAGGGTGGGTGCGAAGCTCGTTAAGTATACTATCAAGGGCGTAAAAGAAATCGTCGTGGTACTCCATCCCCGACCTCGCCTTGCCACTGGGAACGGTAGCGAAGGAGATACGCAACTCTCAGCAGAGGTCGGTGTATTCTACTAGCCAGTGAACAACGAAGGCTTTCTCGGTCTTGAAAATGCCGGTAAAGTGGTACGGATTTCTTTACTCTTTGGAACAATGGACTGAGCAGCACGCAAAGAAGGGCGTAAGAATTGGTGCTAAAATTAAAACTAGATCATATCAGGATTATGTTCCTGTTTGAGAGTTATTTCGCTGCGTAGCGCAGACTAAACTGGTTTCATTGAAGCTGATGCGGATCGAGTGTCGTATTGAATTCGTAGAGGCTCGTACGACACTGCAAAAAGCATCTAGTATAGCGAGGACACGCTATAAGGGGGAATGCCGCTAACAGTAGTGCAGGAGCAGCCCAATGATGCAAGTCGCGCAGTAATAAACAGTTTCTCCGGAGTCGCAAGAGCTTGAGAAGCGAGTCTCTCCCTGCATAATCTAGAAACGCAGACGGTTGGTAGCTGGTCAGGAATAAATTATGAGCTCCATTTGACAAGGCGTACTCCTCTTCTGTGGCGTATATCGTAGTAGGCGTTAGCTAGTTATGATCCCTCTGAGCAGCATCGGAGGAGTCCAGATACCGATTGCCGATCCGGATCTGAATAGAACCAACTTGTTCCATGTCTCGAGCCCAGTTGCCGAAGGGTCACCAACTGGCAGTGGTTATGTAGAAAATTTCGTTGAAGTTGCAAAGTTCCCATGAATAGGCGACGAAGTTCGGAGGAAGTAGAAGTAAACTTGTCGACAATGCGTTTTAGGACTGCGGAACGTGTATATATTCTTGGCGTTCAGAAATCAGAAGGCTGAGAGACGAGCGTGACTTGGGGCACCAGAAGCGAGTCACGTAAACGGTCGTCGGGCGAGAAGCGCGGAGTTACTATCGAATCAACTATAATTATGCCAATGAGTGGTAGCTTGTAGCAGCCTGAGCGGTTCATCATGACGGGTGAAAGGAGTGAAACATAACAAGATAAGGACGTACAGAGAAGGCAACAATCTGGAAAGAACGAAGCGTCATCCCCCTAAGACCAGTGCAAGAAGCGAAGTCACCCTTTATTTGAAAGGTAAAGACACTGAGTCACAGTGAAGGTGCATCGATACAAACACAAGAATGAATAAGCCAACCGCGAACGTCAGACGGAGAGACGTTCCAACGAGGAGTATTGGGCCGAACTCCATATTCATTCCTTCACCAAATCCGTGTCATGCGATTCTCTACCGATGAAGAAAGAATATAAGCAAGGAAATAGACCTGGTATATCACAGAACAGGTGATATCATAGTTGCAAGCAAGACTAGGAATCTAATGCTGAGAACGACCGATGGCTGGTCAAGATGGTTGAATCCAGGTTCTAGCAGCCCAGGATCGGGAAAAGCCTAGGCCCTCGGTCCGAACGGGACCGGGATTGCCTAACTAAGGGATGAGCCAGTTCGTGATCTCCCCCTTTTTCTTTCGACGTTTGCTTCCGCCCGTACCAGAGTCGATGATAACGGTCGGCCCCTGCTGGATGGATTTTGACTTTCAATCTTGATGAGGATTCACGACATAGATGGTTATCCACTGCCTGATCCGAGTGGAGTGGTGGATGATCAACGCTTTGAACATCCCGATTGCGGATCTGTGAAGTACGCGTCGCGATGGTACAGCCCCTGACTACTACGGCGGGTATTCCATTCCACACAGACCCTGTTCCCGCGGCCTTGCAACCTTGGTAACGGATGAGCTTGTTTAAGCGTTCAAGCTAATTCGGCGCGCCGTGAACAATCTAGCCAAGCGCGTATATTTATCTCCACATTTTCATAAAAGGGACAGAGACTTATTACCAGTCCACTCCCACCTGTAAACGCCAGTACTTTAGCTACCAAGCACGATGTCTCTGAGTTTCAAACGAGAGAATAACAGATACCATCTTGGGCAACTGAATCAAAGCCGTATTTCGTTCTTGCATCACGTAGACGACAGCCACTTAGTGTATAATTACAAGAAGAGACTAGCACTAGAGATCGCTGTTGAATCGTTGTCGACGCAAGATTAGACGCGACATTTTTGTCAACACCAGAAGACAACGCTCGTTAGACTAGGTTCTTTGGAGCCTGAGAAAAAGATGAACGTCCCGCAAAAGACTATTAAGGTGAAAGGCCACGTCGAAGTCTACTAGTTTTCGCATAGATACTCGGAGGAGCAAAGGGACCGATACCAAAATTCTGAATCGAACTAGTTGTAGGTCCCGACTCTTCCTCACCGTTCGCATCGATCACTTCCAGGCCCGCCTTGTTAACCGGCGGGGATTATTTTCGCGCAGCCCTCCTCTTCAGGGGGCCCGCCTACCACAACCCGCCCCTATAGATCGCCAAAGTACCTGATTTACGTCCTAAAAAATCCCGCTTGTACGATGTCTCGCCACTTCATCCTACCGTGTTTCCATTTCCATTAACCCATTGGTGAGAAGGAAGGGATTACCCCCCCCCCTCCTTCCCCCATCTTTTTCGGGACTGGTATCTAGTTTAAAAGAATGGCAAAGATATCCGATAGTCGTATAGATGGGACTAGCTACAGAAGATGGGCCACGGTATGGGCAGCGGCAAGAGAAAACTTGAACTCTCGGCTCGAGCGATCTTTGTTTACCAACAGCTTCCACTCGGGCCGGCCTGTTCGAAACGGGATGAACCGGTTCGCGATCCTTCTTTGCTTCCGCGCTGATACCTTCCTCCATTGCCGTACCTAGACACAAAATAAGAGGGGATTGCGGTGGCGGGGCGGGATACATGGGTACGCCTCAGGTGTGTGCTGCTTGTTTGCTACGTTATACCTTACACTTGACGGGGAGCAGTAGGTCTGATACCCTCTGTATAGCCCCGTATCCATACCCACCAACCTCAGCCTCGATTTTCGACCCCTGCCCATTGATGACCCTCGTCTCTTTGTCCCCTGATACCTACATCGACCCTCCCTCGGTGCCGTACAAAGAAGAATAAACGTTCTCGTAAAACTTCCCATCAAGCGCAGCTTTGATATCAGAACAATAATAATCGATGACCCCGACGTCGAGGAATGCGGAAATATCGGAAAATCGCTTGACTCGGGGGATTTTGTGCTTTCTTTCCCAGGTCGCCCACGAATCCGACACGGCCAACAAAACACCGGTGATGCAGTGCCAGTAGCCCCGAGTCGGGAATCACACTAAGATGATATCAGATATGGCCGATTACCTCTGGGGGCCGACTCTCCACGATTTCCGTTTAGCAGCAACAATGCCCATTCATCCGCTTTCGGGTTCGATTCTTCATATCGACCCTTCATTAACTCTGGCCCCCTCACCATCATGAATATGTCAATCCCTGCGTATCATTATCTTTTGGCGTCTACATGATGGGACCTCTCCTCTGAATTCCCCCGCCCTTCCCTGCAGAAAATCATTTTGCTGATCCTCTCTGATGGACGGACCTACATCGCTACGACGCTCCATCTCTCCATCCTGCAACCCTAATATTCTTGGCGCTGCTTCTGAGATCCGAGAACTCGCTCCCACCCCCGGTCTACATAGAGTTTTCTCGTATACGAGGGGAGCATCAGACGGATCCTTTCCCTGGCCCGAAATACTACTACCTCCTCTCACGCCAGATAAAGTTTCTCGGAGTTTTCCCTTCTCCTCCCCTCCATCAACACCAACACCAACACCATCAGATTTTGTCGGGCCGTAGCTTCAGACTCCTTGTTCCTTTCCCCATTCCTACGTCTCTCTACATTCCCTGGGTAGCTTCTCCCGCCAGGACTCGATTTTTGTTCTTTCAATTGTGGGGTCTCCGTTCCGATTCCCGTCTATTGCTGGTGGCGTGTTCACTTCTTCTGCTACCTACTGTTGATCATTGGCACCATTTTACGTCCAGTTGTGGGTACAAGATTCCATTTTTGTATCGAGTCCTCTCATTCTTTCGTTGGCCTCGCTTTATCCTCACTTTTTACCCTCCTGGCGCTTCTTCTAGCCTGTGGCGTTGTATTGTCTTGAAGGCTAGGCGCGTTTCTGGTGGCGTAGTCGTTCCCTCAGATATTGTGGGAAGATGGTTGCTGTAGAGGCTTGCGTTCTCTCAAAAAAGGCATCTTCCGTAAGCACACGTTTATCTGTAAAGAGTCGTCCTCCTTTTGCGAGGATACATAGGCGCGTATTTTCGTTTTGAATATAACTCTCCAGTTGTATGTTAAAGAGCACTCCTGTGCTTTCCGGCGTCCCAACGACCAACAACTCACGAGCAGAAATTTGAGAAAGACGTCACGAGCATTTCAGTAAGCCCTTTCTTCCTTCACAATACCACCGTGGACTAAAAGAGAAGCCTCCGACCATCACTGAAATGCTCACTTGAATTTCGAATCCCGCCTGCAAATTCAAGGTGGTTCATCACTCGCGATTTGATGAAACCGTCTAATATTCAAATGAGGGGTCGGGACCAGATTGACGGTCTATACAAGTTAACCTTTTTGCGAGTCAAACAACTCTTCATTTCGGCAGTAGGAACGGTAGAGAAGGTATATGCGCGAATCGCATCATACCAGTAGCTTTGCGTCAGATTTCAAAAAAAGAAACGGGAACCTTGACAGGACGGTGATCAACCATCTCATTTCGGGAAAAAGATCAATTTCGACCCTGTATATATGGGTTGTTTCACTGCGTAGCGTAGACAACAAAGAATTTTACACCTCGAAGTGAGCTGAGAACGCAGCGCAGTGGATTCCTAGAAGTTGAAGAGGGCAACATGAGCAAGCGAAGGCGAAGACACTGCCAGTATACGGAGGCGCGCTTCGCGTGATCCGGTCGTGGGGAGAGTCCGACGGTAGCTGTTTGCTTCATTAGTATACGAGCTTCATTTGTCGTTTCCTAGCCTAATAATTTCATACTCACTACTCCTCGGTATATAACATTGTAGGCGTTGGTCATTAAGCGATTCCCGATACGGATCTAAAATCGAACCAACTCATTTCAGATCACGAGTAGTCCCGCCTCGATCTTCTCTCCAGGCCCAATAAATAGGGGTCGCCGGTTTCCTGCGACTGGAACTGCGTTTCCCCGAAGTTCAGGAAGCCGAACGTTAGGGGTCCACCCCCCTCCCTAAACTCCTCCCTTCTATTCAATCGTTTTCGTTTAGCTTTTAACCGTTTCCTGATATGACGGGAAATTGTTGGGAAGCGTCCCCACCACGTATTCCCGTGTTGTTCGCGCTAATCGCCTTTCGAACCTGTAGGACTCGAGCGGCATGAAAATAGTAAGCCCCGCATAATAATAAGTATCGCGAGCCCTGAGGAAATGGGCTGAATTCTACGCGGCCAAGATATCTTCCGAGGTGTATGTGCACGATTCAGAAAGAACGTATTTATCGAGCTCGAGGGACGGATGCGCCTTGTAGAGATAGAAAAGTCCGCTTACAAAACTCGAATGCATATTCTTATCGCACCTTTGATGGTAATACAACAATACACGTCATTTCACGCGGGAAGAAGCAGGTCGTATCCTTGAGCTGTCGTGTGCATATCCTTGGCGTTCAGAAATCAGAAAGGAATTGACAGCGATAAGTAAAAATCAACGTCGCAGTCAATAAATGGAATAATGAAAGCGTCGCGGAACAGAAGACGTCATAAGCTTGCGGAGGGGATAGACTGTCATCACAGTGCGGGGGAGAAAAGAAGGTGGATAATGATAGAGGCATTATCACCCTGGTTTTTGAATGAATCACAATGTCAATGTCATGATTGGGGGTGGCGTAGCAAGGAATGAAGATGGCACTTGCCCAAGGGGGGCAGTGTATTGATGTGGAGCCTGACCTCGGAGCAATGGGCCTAGAGAGACAGCTAGAAAGCACCGGTTAAAAATTAAAATATGTGGAGGAATGGATAACAACGTTTATGTCGGCGAGAACTTCACTAAGACTAAACTGGCCCGGGGACCAAGTTTAGAAAAAGCACGTACTTACCTAGGGCCTGAGTCATAGTTGGATAGAAAGCGAGACTGTCGAAAATGGCAACGGAGAAAGAAGACCGTTGAACGTGACACTGCTTAACAAAAAGCGCGCACCCGGACCGGGATTGCCTAAAGCGAAGTCAGTTTGCCCCTTTCCTTCATGATTTGCGCTTTGGAGAAGTCCTCAAGATAGATGGTCGTACCCGATTGCGGATTTGAACATGACGTGCCCGCCTGTATCCAGCGCGACCTTCCATCCCTCCTGCTCCCCCCAGTTTTTGAATATACACAGGAAGAAACTCCAAATGTTGATTTTCTTTATCTTTCTCGTCAATGGGAGGCTCGGTACCTGGTAAGGGATGACTAGGATTAACCGACTTCCAGAATTGTGGGTGGATCTGCGTCTCTTACACACGACGCACCCTAGGGCGCTTACTACAGATATCATTCAAGCGCGGCTTTTCCTTCAACCTCACCTTAGACTTAAGTTAAGATATCTGGAGGAATGAATATTGAATATTTAAGTCCTGCGCGAGATATTCATCGAAATAAAGCGTCATAAAACTGGCTCGGCGGGAACCAAGTTTGGAAAAAGCACGTACATACCCAGGTCCCCAAGGGAATACGAGTCGCGGGAGGAGAAGGTCGAAAATAGCAACGGAGGAAGAAGACCGTTGGACGTGACCCTGCTTAACACAAAAGCGCCCGGACTACTTTGCCCCTTTCCGTCATGATTTGCGCTTTTTTAAGTACCAATCAGATAGACAGTCTCCCCGATTGCGGATCTACACGCACCTTCCATCCCTCCTGCCCCCTCCCCCCAATACACAGGAAGAAACTCCAAATGTTGGTTTTTCTTGTCAATGGGAGGGGGGTGCGTCTCTTGTACACGATCGATCGATATTAGGGCGCTTATCTTTTTGAGCACGGCTTTTCGTTCAACGTCACTTTCGTTCAACGTCACCTTCCCTTACTGCGCGTGCAATCTTATTGAGAAGACCTTGGTTTTTTTTATGCCTCCCAATCCTGCCGCGTCTTCTATGCGGCGAACAAAGCGCCGGTGATGGACTATACTTAATAATAATACTGCCTCCGATTCGGGCATCTACCAACCTGTAGATGAGTCGCGTCATTCTTCCTACACGATACCAACCTTACAGACCGAGTTCTCTGCAAGCTGACTGTCAGTTTTGCCATTAGCATTGCCGCCGTTCTCCTCTTCCCCTTGTCCTGGACCCTCGTTCCTTGGTCATTGGTCCCGGAATTCTTTCGTCCCTTGGGCCTTCTCGTACGCAATTCTAATCCTTACGTCCCTCCCCACCACGATTTACACTGTCCAGGTCTTGTGTTTCTTCTTGTCTACCTATTTATTACTTTTGCTATTCAATGTAATTATTCTCGTCCGGCGGTCCGACTCGGACCCTGCAGTTAGGTTCACACCCCCTTGTCTTGGCAACCAACACGATCCTCCCTCCCGAAGTTTTACCCTATCCCTTCCTTCTCTTTTCTCCTTTGTCTATTTTTACTGGTGTTCCTCGACAAAAGAACATCCCTGTCGGGTTTCCGTTTTCGACACTCTCGCCCTCGCTTGAGAATAGAGCGACGTTGTTTCTTCCTTTGACGCGAAGGAATGGGTCTGTAGGTCTCGTAAGCGCTTGAAACCAGTGTAGTTATGGGTCCCATATTGGACATCAGTATCGGAAATGAATACACCCCCTTCTCGTCGTCCTTGTCCGTGATGATGGGAAGATTAAGCTATATTGGGTGAGGTTGTGGGTCCGTGAATTCGCGCTACGACGAAAAGGTTTCAATTGCAAAGATATGAGGTAAGAGTAATGGGTAGGCGTAAGACGGCTGTGGGTCCGTGAACTCGTATCAGTAAGCATCATCACGCTTGAACGAAACCCGTAAGTAAAATGATGGGAAGATTTTCGATGTACAGCGTAGCGCATCATTCCGGGTTCCGGGGGAGAGGGAAAGGGAAATCGCGGCAACGGTGCGAGAGGTGGAGGAGTAAGTATTTGGAGGTTAGACGATGCGACGACACGTACATAATCTCAACCGAGAGGGGGCCAGACCTTCGGTAGCGGCAATCGAGGGGTTCATCATGGCAAAGGGAGAGGTGCTGGAGGGATACGAAAGAACGAGATGTGCGTAATCCTAGCATTCGCAATTGAGACGCGAGCGTCAAAGGTGGGGTGAAGAAAAGCGAAAAGAGACGCTGTTCCAGGGAGGGAAATCAAACGTCGGGGGCCATGATTGCCGACTATGGGGTGCTCGGTCAAACGTAAGAGAGGGAGGATGCAGGGAGAGACCAAGGTGAGATGGAGGCGCCTCGTTAGAGTCATCATCGAAACAGAGGAGATCCATCAAGCAGTTAGCCCTCCATCATTCAGTTGGGATTTCCCGTTGAGAGGCGGGTCGTTGGGCTGTGTCCGAGTGAACGCTCTCCAGTTGGAAAGCGGGCTGTGTCGCTTGCAAGAGAAAAGGCGTACTTGGTCACCAAAGAGACGAGCGGGCCGCTTACCCGAGCCTGGCCTTTGTTTTTTTTCCAGAGGCGGGACGTAATGGAAAAGATCGGGGAGAGGGGGGAGAGTTGAACGGGAAGATTCGGGCATCGGGGGGGTAACCATCCATGATTAACGTTGATGATAGAAGTGGAGAGTAAATGAGAAGAAGGACCCAAGTTTTGGGCAGATTGCGCCACAGGCTCCGAAGATCCGCGCACCCGATCTAGGGCCGAAGCGAACCGGTTCGTATTTGTTCGTATTTGTGTATTTGTGCGTGTATACGGGCTTCTCTCGTGGCAGATAACTAGAGGTCTGGGTTTGGGATGAAAAGTAAAAGGACCCCCCCCGTTTCGACTGATCCTCTCCTCCCTATCGCTTCGCTCGTTTACCTTCCCTTTCCTCCCTCCCTCCCGATAAACCTCGTCGGTTAAGGATAACGCCTGGAGTGAGTGATAGCTGCAAGTTGCGAGTTGGTACTGATACTGAACAGATCTCGCGACCCTTGCCGGCTCCACACTTCCCGCCCAACAACAACTCCCAGCAAACTATCAGTACGCTTGAGCCCTGCTCGCGACTACACAAATGGCCATGTCTCTCCCGACCTCCCCCGCCTCCGACAACTCCGACTCGTCGAATCCCCGCACCCCGACCAGCCCGTCCCTCCAGCTCAACCCCGAACCCGCCATCGCACCGAGCAAACGCAAGCCCTCCCGCCGCGCCAACACCGCCGAGCGCCGCGCGACCCACAACGCCGTCGAGCGCCAGCGCCGCGAGACCCTCAACGGGCGCTTCCTCGACCTCGCCGCCCTCCTCCCCAACCTCTCCCAGATCCGGCGCCCCTCCAAATCCAGCATCGTCAACTCGTCCATCGCACACGTCCACGCCTCCCGCCGCCATCGCCTCCTCGCCGCCCGCGAGCTCCGCGCGATGAAGATGGAGGCTGATGCGCTGAGGCGCGAGCTCAACGAGTGGCGCGACCGCGCGGGTGTGCCTAGAGTCGAGGAGCCCGTCCGCGGAGAAGGCTTCGGCATGATTATCTCCGGCGAACTCGAGGTTCTGGGCGTGGCCGGCGAAGAGGAAGACTACGGCGACGAGGACGGTGGTATGGGCGGCTACGACGAGGTCCCTCCCTCCTCTGCCCCGCCCCCGATGTACCACCACGGCCGCTCCCCCGCCATTGCGAGCCCGACTAATATGAATTTCGAGAACCCGCAGATGGGGTATGAGAACTACACTCCGATGGTGGCTCCCGCTGCGGCTGCTGCGTACTACGGGGGTGCCGCTCCTGCGCCGCCGGCTGCCTTTTTTGAGGAGAAGCGATTTGCGCCGGCTGCGTTTGAGGGGTACCATCGGCCGAGGAGTGGAGGGTATGATGCGTATGAGGGGATGATCGTCGGTGGTGGGGGGGCTCCTGGTGCTGCCGCCTTTGCTATGATGGTCTAGGCCCTCCGTTATACCCACTAACCTGCAAAATATGTAGACTCCCTCATCACCCCCCCTGCTCTGTTGTATATCCCTCGCTGCTCTCATGACCATTCTTTCGGACCCTCAGCCCGCCCTTACGCTCTTTTCTTTCACACATCGTTTCGCTGTTTTTTATTTGGTTGAAGAAGTAGATAATGTGTATGGATTGTGACTCAATCCGTATTTATTGAATCAGAGTTAAACAAAAAAAAGTACATATTAGATGTGTGTTGCGTTGGACGTGGCGTGAATGACTCGGTATTCGGTATACCTATAACCGGTTCTTCGCTTTGCAGTTATCACGCTCTTTGTGCCATCATTTCAGACCTGTTGCTCTCTTCGGGTGCGATTCCTTTGAAACAGACGCTACTGCGTTCAAAACTCGGTTGCATCAATACTTCAACTCCCTGATCTCAAAAGGATTATCGCCACATTGCAATTGCATACCAGTAGCCGCCATGACGCAGCTGCATTCTGATACCCGGACTGAGCTGCCTCGGCGATTTTCTGAATCTCGTTTTAGGACTTGTCACCCTTGATCACAAGGCGATGCTTGATTGACGTTTTCTTTTCTATTCATGTCCCTCTTCTATGTTCTATTCACGTCGCTCTTCTCCCGTTACTACAGCGTTTTCGTCTTTTGCATTTCAGGCTGGTGTTCTTTCGTATCCAACTGGCTCCTTCCTACTCTATTCAGAGCCCGGACTGATTTGAGTCATCTGCTATGACGTAGGCCGCTCACTCTTTGCTTCAAGACTCCGATTCTTAAGTCTCGCTTTCCTGTCTTCCTGGCTGGCGATATACGAACACTTTACATTGCTAGAATCCTTCTAATATTCCCCTAGATCAGGATGGTTCCACGTCCTCGCATGCGTCCTCTCACTACACATGTCCCTCAACGTTTATCTTTCTCTTTTCACGAGGTTTCGAGTCTGATTGGAAACGCTAGGGCGAAATGACCCTGCAAAGGACCGTCGATCTTTTGACAAGACAACACGACCAGACTATGAATTCGGGATGAAGAGATACCGGTGCCGAATGCATGTGATTTTGGAAGCTAAGAAAGCTAATGGTGAGTCTGAGCTCCTTTTTGGTAGTGCGTACTTAGTTGGGATGACAGGGAGGACGTCAATCAGGCACTTAGGGGTGTCGATGAAGAGGAGGCTAAGGCGGGGGCTCCCAGAACGGATATCGGTCGCTTTACTTGGCCGAGGGTTCGACTTCGACTACGACGCGGCCTTTCACCTCGTCCGCGCTTCTTATACGTCTCCAGAGAAGCTAGGTCTCGTTGTCTATCGTCTTCCTTTCTGTCTCCGTGTCCAAGTCTGTTCACGCGACCCAGGAAATGAAATGCGCGTTTGCCTCTTCACCCGCGGGTGTTGGAAGCGGGCTACTCGAGTAGGGTCTAGGCGCTTTACCGTCGTTCGTGCGACGGAGGTTAGGATCATCGCAGTCAGTTGTCGTGCAAGCACCTCTATCGTCATCCGCAGGTAATCAACTCGTACGGGGGATCATCACAGTCAGGGGTCGCGTACATCCAGCTTCGTTACCGGCAAAGTCGCCAGTACAAGGTCGGGGCCGTACTACAATTCCTGAGCGACTGTTTCCGTTTCGCTTACATCTTCTGCTTCAATGTGAGAAGCACGCCAAGCATATATACACGTTCCGCAGTCCCAAAACCCATTATTTCCCCCGAACATTCCGGGATATTTCCAAGTCCAGTATTCCCTCCCACGACTTTCGCTGTTGAATAAACCACCCCGCGATTGAGCCCGCAGTCTGATGGTTTAGCATTGAGAAGCTTACCATTTCCCTTGATCCCAGTCGTGCTTCGTGATAAGAGACATAAGACAAGGCTACGAGATTCCTATTCGACGACGCTTTGTTCTTTTCATTGGCCATACTACACGCCTTCTCCAAACGCATGTCTCTCCACTTATCTTCATGTGGCTCGAGCATGGGCAAAAGACGCGTCGATCTGACATGGTAGTCCGGGAAAGCGGGGGAATATCAACCCGCTAGAATCGCTCACGGCTTCGGGGATATCGACATCGATGAGCCGTATGCACGTGAATTCGTGGAAAGGTTGAAAGGGAGAGAGTGATCGTCGGGAAAAAAGCTGTTAGAGAGCGACCCCCTATTGAACGACTGTTTAGATTCGGATCGGGAATCGGTATCTGGTCTCCTCCGATGCTGCTCGGAGGGATCGACAAGGAGCGCGACTCGTTTTCTCAGGCTCTTGCGGCTCCGGAGAACCTGCCTCGACTTGTATTCCTTCTCTATTACTAGCGCGTCTTCGCAAGGACCTGGCAATTCCCTGTGATGTTACTACTTGATTCCGTGTCAGCATAAAATGAAATCGGCTTATTTTACACGTACAAGCAGCGAAATTTACTCTCAAACAGGAACAACGAAAAAAAATCCCTTTGCCAATGTGATCGCCGTCGTTGTAGAGTATTTCATCCTCCCGATTTTGAAATCTGGCGCAAAGCCCGTACTTGGGATGTTTAGATGCAGTGTTGACGAGTCGGACTCGCACGTCTCCTTCGCTACCGTTCCCAGTAGGGGTTTGGGACGAAGCGCAGTCTGGTTGTGCGCAGGTTAACAGTCTATTTCAGCTAACGAAATCCGTACTCACCTTTGAGATGCGCCGTTAAATCTCTGAATATCAGTCGCTTTATCAAATAATGCGCCTCGAATTTGCAAGTGAGCACTTCGGTGATGGTCGGGCTCGGTCCACCTCGGAGGCTTTGTGGAGTGGGCATACTCGGCGAGGAGGAGAAATCGTAAAACCCAGTGCACCGCTCTCATACAGATTCCGAGTCCTGTGTATACAGGCTCGGTCTTATGGAGGTCCTTGGTGGCGGTGCATTTTCGTTAAGTCAGCAAGCCTGACGTCTTTTCTCGGCTTGACTTTCGGCCTTTGCCGTTTCTTTGAGCGTTGTTGTCGTTCATTGCAAGTTTCCATCGTATCTCGTACTCCTATAGTCATACTTTTACACCGCTCAATATCCTACTTTGCACTCCAAAGTTCTAGGTCCGCGCCCCTCTTTATTACAATCTCTCTGCCCCCCCTTCTCCTTGCTTGCAATGATGTATCGTTCGTTCTCCCTCCTGTTGTTCGCCGTCAGCTCAAACTTCTGTTTGTTCAACCTTGGAAAACCCTTCGCCTATCAGAGTCACCGATCGCAGCTTCAACTTCAACCATTCTTGAAGGCTACTCAACGGTTGAACTCCGATGATGTCGCCTGCACGAAATATCTGTGGTTTGGCGACCTCGAATCTGCAGTGGTTGTGTCAGCGCTTCTGTTGGTGTTTCTGACTGTTAAATGTTTGCACTCAATTCACCTTCTTTCCCCGGATGCTGCTTCGAAAGAATCTATCCTTGTTGCCTTCAGTGTGAAACAGGTTTATCCTCGCGCAGGCGATTGCGAGTATACCCTTTGGATCGACGTCTTTCTCAAACAAAACTTGTTCCTGTGGGTAAGTCGCCTTTCTCGTTTCGAGATAGCGGCTGTTGATGTCGATACACAAACAGCACTTAATTTAACCTCTTAACCGGTACCTAAACATTGTCAAGGCAAGGAAAATGATGAATACGACGACGGGGCTGGGAGCATGGCTGGAGACAGTGGGAGACGTGCCCGGGAGTGGTAAGCCGCACTGTTTGTCCTACAATCTTGAATCCGCTAGCATCCTAATCTACAAAACATTCGCAGAATCAAAGTTTGCAAGGTGTTCTTCTGTAGGTCTTCGTTATGAATTGCTAGATTCATATGTCTGATGAAATGTGCTAGTTACTGAGAGATTATGTATCAGCAGGCTCATATCGGGAGTGGGAAGCCGTCATGGATGATCGCGCAGTGGGAAGACTATACTGGACGTTGACCATCGGACCAGAATTCTCCTTGCTGCAAGGGTGGTCCTAAGCGCTTCATTGGTGTAATTTATTTTCCTGCAGCTCATTAGTGTCCCTCAACCGTTGACCGTTTTGCGGATCAACACATTCAATATCATTCATCAAAGCCTTGCCCGTGTTGCAGGCCAAATCGATTACTTACCGTGCCAGCTTTCCTATGGAGGCTTTCAAACACGAGGACAGCGTCATTTGGGCATGTTTACTTCCGCTAGATTCGGACGTACAACAGCACAGGGTATTGTGGGGGTGGCAGTTCCAGTTTCTTGACCATGGAGTCTCTAGTTAAATGGTAAGCACTCTGCTCTTTCTAGCGGCTACACAAATTCCAAATTAACAGGCCAAACTGACGTGGTGAAGTGGCAGCTCTTCCAGTAAAGCTCATGTTGCATGAAGGTCTTCGTGTTACATCAATGATCGTTTGAAATATATATTGGGTATTCCTCGAGAGCTTCCCTCCACAATTACACAGGACTCGGACCTGCCGCGCCCCGCGACGGCCCACCACTTCATAATTTACGTAAGTAATGACGCGATTACACGAGGCGAGAAATTCGAGGAAGGGATACGAGAATAGAGTCTTGCACCGAACTCGCAACGGTTCACCAGGAGGAGAGGGGAAACGAACGGAGAGCCGCTTCATGCTGAGTAGAAGAACAAGGACCGAATCCCAGGATGACAGAGCGTCGAATGAACGGAGGGAACAGCGAAAGCTCCGAGAAACTTTGTCTGGCGTGAGTATGAACCTTTATTGCCAGCGGACCAGGGGGGAATCACATCTGTCTGATGCTTGTAGGAACTCGAAGAATGATCGTTTCGGCGTCATGGGTGTACGAAGGCTCCATAATCAGATAAACGGGTCAATATTCCGCGGAGAGAGGAGAGGAACATTCAAGCCCAATGACCACGATTGATGATGATGCAGGGAAAACCGGAGAAATGATAGGAACAAAGCTGGGGAAAGGTGCCGGAGGCACGGGAGTTGGACAAAATCAGGTGCGTCTGATTTACTGACAACAAGCTGGACATTCCCTATTCCCGACTCTTGACTTGGTGACCGGGTCGGATAATATATAGCTAAGCGAGGAATAAAGGAATAACGTCGGGGCCTCTAAGATGTTGATAGGGCGGGGATGTTTTTAATTCTTCGGTCAGGGCACAAGTGTACGGCACCGAGGGCAAGGAACGGGGGAGGGGATGTGGGAGACCAGGGACAAAAGGGGTAGAGCAGAGTTCAATAAAAGCGAGTGCAAGGGATGTCCAGAGCGTCGCGGTAGGCGGGTTCTAGGTCCTCCCGCCAAAGTCTAAAATATCAGCTCAAGAGTTAACCGAACACGTCCGACTCGTTACACAGCCGCGCACCCACGGATCCCGCCAGACCGTGGATGGAAGGAGAGATCGCGAACCGGCTCGTCCCGTTTCGAAATACCGGTCCGAGTGGGGGCTTTTGACAAATAAACACCCACTCCACAAGTTTTTCCCGCTCATTCGCCTCACGGTGTTCTTAAGATTAGCCTTTCGTCTTTGTGTTCTTGCTATGGTTATCTCTGCTGGTTTCTGGATCAATCGTTAAGTTTCCCATTTCCTGAACGTGGTGTGAGACTGCAGAGACTTGGCTTGGGTTTCTTGGGGGTTTCTATCTGGTACCGCCAGCTGCTTTGGCTGTAATGTACTACTATATTGGAACTCGAACTGAAGTTTCCAGTATATATTTGAGCACAAAGTTGGGAAGCTATTGCCATTGTTGTGCTACGACGTCTGTTCCTGTTCTGAAGCGCGCACCAGTATAAATATTCCTGCGACATAGTACCTGAATCATTGCTCTTGGTACGTTTGTTATCTTCTTCATAAGAGAATCATCAACTAATCTTCGTTCGTCCAGCTTAGAGGACCAGCTATACGGGAGATCATTGTACCATCTGCATCTAAGCTGGATGTACAATGTTACGCCTTGTTGAACGCTGCTTCAGACAACGGAAAGGGTAGCTATTTCTAAAGTATGCACGTCTTATCGAATACGACCAGGTGAGCTCATTCACCGAATGGACAGCTTCGCGTAAGTAAAAGGAGGCAGGACGAAGGCCGGCATCCACATACAAAACGCGTGCCGAGATCACTGCACCATTATGACTACGAGGACAGCCAAGTTCGTGGGCAGAACGGTAGTTTTTTTTACAGAATCATAACACATTTATTGACTTATCCCCCGGTCATCAAGGGTACATGGAAGTTCACGTCTGAGCCTCTTCTAAATTTCTTGAGCAACGCGAACACGCCTTTCGACGATAGAAAATCCTGCCTTTGGGTTTTCCCCTCCTTGGCCTCTCTGACAAACGCTCCATAGACTTTCACCGAAGCAATGACGTTTTTTGGATTTCATAGTAGTGGCGTAGACGAGAGCTGTCTGTTCTACGCTCACACCATAACGCCTTCCTTTGCCCTATCAGTCCATACGCGAAGTGCAAGGGAAAGCAAATCATTGGGAGTCCAATCGGCAGAGATTTCTCTTTTCGATAGCGCTGTATTTGACACGGTTTCATTAGGTTAAACGGCCTCGAAATAATACACTGAGACTTGAGTCACTCCAAGAGAGAAAGTCATTTACGGTTTATCGAGATGCCTCAAAATCGGTGAACGGGTTGGAAAATGGGGATCGACCTTGTCCCAGTTGATTTGAACACGCGTCCACTAACTTCTGCGGGTTTTCGACCCATTCGCTGGCCAATTATCATTATCAGTATTCCTGAATCGCTCGAGCAAGCAGGGAGCCCGCTTTGGCTCTTCTGGCTTCTCGCTGATACAATGTCGGCCTATATCGTTGACTCTTTGATAGCGGAATTTCATCACAGATTTGATAATAGTTATTCAGAATCGACTCCCTACGGATCATACTATCTTTCCAATCTTCGTGATCTGAGCTTCAGTTTGGATGATTCGATCAATGTCGGTGCTCCATTAGACACGCTCCAAAGGTGGCTGGGCGTTCGCAAAGCTGATTCAGACCTTTGATTGTAGAGAAGATTCATGCAAATGTCTTCCTACAAAGAGGACGGATGTTATTTTAAGAATTGTGCAACACGTCCGGGCACCTACTTTTTACGACGCGACTTGTCTGAAGTATATTTGTATCCTTAGTTGATAGTTGTCCCAACTATGATTGGATGCTCTTCTTTGGTTCACCCAGCTGAGTGTATTGATTGATGAAGGTCCGATGTTCGAATAAGGTGTCGCGGTAGGAGCTTCTCTTGTCATACTCTTATTGATACGTCTGCCTGTACATTTCTCGTGTCAGTCTTGTCCAGTGTCGTGCTCCAACAAACCGACCTTTTGTTGATTGGGGCGACTGTGACGGAGTATACATCAATCACGACAACCGGCGGTAAAGAAAAGAACGAAGCTTAAAACTGCGCCCTGTCGCCTTGTTCTTGGTTATCATGGTTCACGGATTCACTAACAAAAGAAGGGCAAGCATCGATGGCACCAGTTCGGTGGAGAAAGAGGAGAAGTCATTATTGCGGGACGTAGTTCTGTCACAGCCCGTTCAACGGACGCCAATAGCTCTTCAGACTTCTATACGGACCCACTACCTGAAACATGTTACACACGCCACGGCCGACTTCCAATCATCATGTTTTGGCTTCGTCTTCTATACAACTCTTGAAGGTGGAAGATTACAAGGGCTCCCGCTAATAGGAATGCACTATTGGTGAAATTACCCGGTGCTTCACTGCCGATATACGCCTATAAATATAGTCAGAAAATTCATCGATGAGATAGTAACCGGAGATCCGCGCTCGCCTTGATCTGTCCAGCAGTGCCGACAGTCGCCATCAACGATCGTCGCATTTGTATTGCGAAGATTGACTGTCATCCATATTAACAGAAACGGATTACAGAAGTCGGAGAACATCGTGCTGAGACACAACATGGCATAGCGCGAACTGAACGCAAGGGCCTACATGCACAATGTCAATCACTCGAACTGGGGTGAAATGTGGTGGAACTAAAAGCACCCTGAACTAGAGAAATGACGAAATTTGGGATCTATGCAGGCGTCGACCACGCGTCATAATGATCTGCGAATACAGTAAAGGTCCCGACAAAAGCTATGGCGAAGGGTGGCACAGTACATAGCTGGACTCGTAGCCCTTCGTATCCGAGTCCATTCACGATAGTCAGTGCGAGAAACGAGATACTCGAAAGGGGGACGCAAGCGGTGATGGAGGCGAGATAGCGGAGGCACAGCCTTCAGTCCATCAGCGTATCTTTCGTCTGCACCCATGTGAGTTTCGCATGACCCAAGGATGCCTCACCTCTGAGGCGCTTGACGGCGAGCCCTCGTTCCTTCGCATGCAGCCATGTAGCTGTCTCCGGGTAAGCTGGAAAGAAGGAGTATACCGCCACCGCCAGAGCACATGACGGTGCGCCCTCGATGATGAATAACTAGCGCCACGCTTCCAAGCCTTTCGAGCCATTGATGAGACCAACATCGTAAGCGATGCTGCCTCCGAAGGCTCCAGCGAGTGACATACACGCAGCAATGAAAGAGAGACGGAGAGCACGCTTTTGGTGTCGGTACCAGCTGTTCAAACGGCTAATCAGCAGAGGATGGTACGACGAGGCACAAAAATAGAACTGACAAGGTGAGGAAGTAGATTATTCCCGGATAGAACCCTGCGACGGTATTTAGATATTGGTGCAACAGAGGACAGCTGTCTATGACATACCAGCTTCAGATGCTCCCAGGAGAAACCGAAGTCCTGTTAGCGCGCTATAGCTCTTGACGCAGGAGATGATCATATCCGTTCCGCCCCACCCGACCATGAGGAACGCGAACCAGTGCGGAGGAGAGAAGTACTTGAGCATGTAATTCGGCGGTGTCTCAAACAACGCATAAGAAATGAAGAAGAACGCTGTCAACACAGGAGAGAACTGCTCGCTTGTCATGTCGAGGACCTGCAATAATGAGTCACCGCTGTCGGCATTGAGGATTTTCGCATTTCCCTGACAGATAAATCAATTAAGAGAACGATCAAGCAATTATCAGATCGGCGTACGATATTGGCGCGGGCGAGAAAACTGAGGGTATAAATGAACATGCAACTAGGTAAGATCCGAAGATCCAGCTGTCGGAGTAATCTAGTAGGAAGACGAACCACCATTAGCTCGTCTATCTGGTTCGATAGCAACGACAAACAAACCTCTTCTCTGCGACACGGTCAACGACGAACAGTTCTTCGGCTTTAGGTATTGATATCCCCTCATCACTTGGAAAACCCTTTTCGAAGTCGTTGTCAATTGATGAGAAGGGGGCAGTACCCGCCTCTTCCATTTTGGAAGGAGTTTCGTGCAGTACATTGCTGGCGTTCATTTATATTTATCATTGGCAGGGTACAGACACGTCTCTCTCCTCATGCGGGGAGGCTGGGGAGAATGCTGCACCACCGAGACCCTCCGTGCCTTGAAGGTGCTTTTTACGACATTCGATAGTGACGGAGTAAACCGGCGCAGAGCACACTGGCGTAGTGAATCTTTAAGTCCTTGAATCAGGACAAGAGCTTAGGATTGCTGCTGCTGCCTCACCTTAGGCTTGCCACAATGTTCCACAGATGTAGGTGTCGAACCACCCGATACACACCGTGGCTTCATTCACTTGTGAGACTCAAAGGAAATTAATCGTGAGGGTACGCCACATGTGAAATAATATAAGAAGCCCTTTTTCGGCTCTAATAGGGCCACCATCAGCTTGATTGACGATGTTCTTGTTGTTTTGACGTACACAGTACAACCGCTTTAGGAAGATATTCAAGGCTATGGGAGGAGGGACGCGCGTACGCTTACTACAGATGGTCGACCTTTCTATGAAGGATGATCAGTAAAGATTCAGAACAGCAGAACGCTGCCGATCGTACCGTGAAGATTTGATGATCACAAAATCTTCGCAACTATGGTTTTCACATTTTGGCGTTCAGCTTTCTTCACCCTTACGGCAGCCAGATCTTCGGACCACATTCTTGAGGGCAGGTTTTACAGAGGCAGTTGCCTTGCGAGTTCCATGGACACAATTTATAGTTAGGACCGCGAGAGCGATTGATTCCGCTGCCACTATTTCACATACAGCGGACCTTAGATATCATGAACCAAGATCGGTGTAGCGACTCTATCACCGACTGAAAAAGTGCGCACCCTGGTCCAGTTATGTGCACGCTTGACAATGAAAGGACCTTTCTGCAAAGGACAAAGTTGTTTCAGATACTGCATTGGAGAATTTTGAGAGCTTACGTGTTGGATATATCCGGCTCGCATTGCAATCGTTCATATGCGATTCCTGACTAGACCTGTAACCGGTCGTCTTCCATATATGGGAGCAAGCTCACGATATATTCATAAGACGACCTGTACAACTGAGTTTAAATATAGCAGGTTCATTTTTGCTGACCACGCACCTTCCTAATAAGATGTAGCATCCAAAACGGGAAGGCTCTTGCAAGTGCCTTCGCGCATGTATTCCACTGCCGATAACACATAGCTCCCTCCGGTATTGACAAAAATAAAAGTTTCAATTCTGTATTTGTTGGCAACTGCATGCATAAGACTCTGAGCTCTACTACAAACGTTCTTAGCAGCGTTTTCTCAGTCATAGATCACCGTCAGTTGACCGTCAGTCTGCCATCACAGGAAGGTCCTGGAAGAAGACAATCCATATGGACATTTGCGCGCGGCCATCTTTCTGTCTCGACACGGGTACACCTCTACAAAAAACAATAAGAATCCAATCCCCTAGTCCCACTTTCTCTTTATCCCTGAGTACAGTGTTGCGAAACACTTCAACTTGAACATAGCTGTTACCCCAGGAAAGAAAGCGGAGCCGAGTCGTCAACATATATAGGTCGAATTTGTTGCTGAAATCTTGAATCGCGAATGAGACCGTTGAGACGAGGTACATGTCATGTCTGCATGCAGCGTAGGCTCAGTCCTGGCCTCCGTAGTGGATTAACCCTAAGAGAATCATGATTTAGTACGATGCGTTAGTGCAAGAGCTCCAAGCCGCATGCAGCTTGTGTTCTGTGAGTAGCCTATCATCCAAGAAGAAGTTTTGAGACAACCGGGCGTTCGTTCGGAAGTAGCTGGAAGACGTAAAATCAAGTAACTTTGACAGTCGAGTTCATCAAGAGTCGGAGCGAAATTGCTATCTGAGCATCACGCAAAGCTTCGTAGAGTGTTTTTGTGTTATATAATGTTTTCATAACATCAAAGATTATCGTGGTTGAAAATGTGGAAGCACACAGCGGGAGAAAGACGTGGCGCAGCGCGAGTACACGAAAAGTATTGTTCAAGACGCGTGTTCCCGTTTTGGATGCTACATCTTATTAGGAAGGTGCGTGGTCAGCAAAAATGAACCTGCTATATTTAAACTCAGTTGTACAGGTCGTCTTATGAATATATCGTGAGCTTGCTCCCATATATGGAAGACGACCGGTTACAGGTCTAATTCCTGACAGGAAGACGTCCATTCCATAGAATTTATAATGCATGACGTCCAGTAATTGGCTCTGAATCATCATGGTGAAGATCGTATGAAGCCTCGACGCAGTAAGGAATGGTGACGCACCCTATTCTTATAGATGCCGTGTTCAAAATCGCAGCTTCGATGCCATCCACCGCAGAAATGTGCGTACCAACCAGTACGCCAAGGACATGCTTCATTTGAAAGAGGTTGAACGATCCAATTTGCCAATATCAGTCGCAACGTCCTGTAACCGGTTCTTCTCTAATGCTATGCTGCTTACTTTTCGAACCTTTGGGCAGTTTTCCTAAACAGGGACAAAGCTACGCTTTCAGGCCCGGACCAGATCTTGTAACAGATGAGCAGGTAATATTAGTGGTCGGATGTCCCGTACGGAAGAGGGCATGGATGAGAGGAAGTTCAGGAATACAGAAATGCGATTTTATCTGGGTGATCGTTGGGGAAGAAAAGTATCGGGATTTGCCGAGAAATTGTAACAGCATTTACTTATCTTATCGATCTCTTGAAACTTGAAGCCAATGTACGGTGCGCGCAATGCCCCATCAACACTGCAACCGTTGCCGATCTTATCTAGTTGAGGACGCATTACTGGCCGGGCCGATCTCAGTCTTCAGAGCCTCGGATTGAATTCCATAATTTTCATAAACCTTTCGAAGTTCATATGGATCGTATTAAACTGCTGAAAGGAATTGCCAGTAGGAATTAACTTAGACAAGCTAAGCAGACGCTCTTGCCCACTTGATATAAAGAAGTGAGGCCTCGAGTTTATCCTCAAACCGCCTTGAAGCGATCACTCCGCACGCCCAACTACTTGAATGCTAGGGTTTGTTAGGGTAGATTCGGGACAAGCACATGCAAAGAAATCAATATGAATTCGCACAGAGTAATGCACTTGACGCCAATAAAAAGAGACGAATCTGTCGTGTTCAAGCTCTTCTTCCACAAGGTAGTCACCGCCCGCACTTGTCTACTGCAGAAAGCGCTCGAACAAGTGATTATTGCTACCTCTAGAAAACAAAAAGCCCTCCTACAACACCCCCAATGACACCAAGTACAGACAGCCCGAGCGCAACCGCACCTTCATTCTTTTCGCCACCCTCGTTTGTAGCCTTTCCAGCACTCATTGCAGTAGCGCTAGTCGACGTGACTGTGGAAGCAGTCCCAGACTACGCACATCAGAACAATGTGTGCAAGGCAAAGAAATAGACATACACTCGTGGAAGTCATGGTTGCCGTCGCCGACAAACCCGCAGTTCCTCCTCCAATAGCAGAAACAGCCGTACACTGCGAAGACGATGGTATGGGGTGTGGTGCGGGGGTAGAACCGTCACCTTGGTGGAACGTAGAGGTGCCGTAGACGCCCATGGGCTGGCCACAGCGTCAGTCAAATAAGCTGAAGTAATTGAAATTAAGACGTACATCTCCACTGTCGCCGCGGCATGACTCAAATACGCCTGCATCGTAGTTGGCGGGCATGTTCCACGTGCATCCCATAAGATCGTATATATGTTCACCTAATCTCGGCGGGCGCTTAATGTTATGAAAGAGAAGGATGGCTCGTTCTACTCACAGTACACCGGCGCCATCTTTCCAGACGGATTACACGCCCTGAAACAAAATTCGTTGGACGACATGAAGTTCTGTCTGAGATTGAGATACGAGCCTTCACATAGAAATGTCTATTACTCACCGTCCATTCAAACACTTGTCCAAGCTTTCCAAAAGCAGTAGAGAATACTAAACCTCCAATGGGGTTCCCTTCAATTCAACACAATAAGTTTAGGTCGTTCGTAGAAAACGTGAACCCCTTACCATTCCCATCGGCACCATGAGGATCAAGCTCTCCTCCAGTATCTCCGGCAGGGATGTTAAGCTTCGTCAAATCTCCTGTGCCTGCAAAGAAAGGGTCATCACACAAGGCCTCCATAAAAGATAACGAAAGCTCATACCGGTAATCTGTACAAAGTCGGGCGTCTGAACGAAGTGGGCTCCTGTGATGGTACCCTTTGGGATAACCCGGGTTCCGTAGCCACTCTAAAGGTCTTTTAGTAAGAGCGAGTTGGCAAGGCGGGAGAAGGAGAGAAATGGACCTTCAGGCACCACGAAACTTCGATACGCTGTGGAGGCTATTAGCGTTTACACCAAGGAAGATAGCCAATTTTACGAACCTCTGTGGCGCCGATATCAGAGTCTGCACCTGGGGTAGGTGGGGCCCATAGACAGCTGCAGGACCGATACGCATGAGGGTTCTCCCTTGGCTCGACGAAGAGGTGAAACGAACAAATCATCAATGGCATTGACTAAACGAACATCAGTCACGACATCGCCCAGGACTAAGGGAGAGATAACGTACTGTAAGCGTTCTGGCACATCGAATCTTGGCTAGACGTCGTCCCGCATTTGTTGGTCCCACTTTGGCCCTGTTCAGTGGTATCCGGTGCGGTATCCGGCAGATAGGTCGCAGTATACTGTGCGCCTACAGAAGAGAGAGTAGGGAGGAAAAGAGCAATGGCGAGCGTATACATTTGAGCGGTGGGAGAAAGTAAAGAGGGTTTGGCGAAATTCCCGTTATGTATGTTGAGCGTCTAAATATAGAATACCCATGAGCATCGCGTTTTCACCGGAAATAAGACACCCTTGCTATTGGAATGCTAGGCTCAAGGCGGAAAAATGAGCAGGGGAATGATCGTAATGTCCGTTGCAAGGACGAACCATTTATGTGAGACTTCTATCTAAAAATATTCACGAGTCAATGTAAGAATCCTACCAAGAATACCGGTCAACAGTGACTGGCGAGATAATACGACAGCACATTGATCAGCGCCATCATTTAGTGTGAGCTTGAAACTTGCTCACTAGAAATAGGAGAGGATACGACAGTTGACGCCAATGGATGCAGGAGGCAGGAGCTGACATGGCGTGACGCATGGAGCAGCAGTGTCCGAGCCTGAGAGCCAGAGTTAGCAGAGACGACGCTGCCAGATCGCGAAAAGACTGACGTACGCTGAAGACCTGGAATTATGTCGCTATGTTTGACGGGGTGGGAAGGTCGTGCTATTGCAGGGAAGCTTGCTAAGGTAAGGAACGTGTCTCGGAAGAGGCGACATGAGCTGGATCAAATTATATCGGTACGCGTACGCTCCTAGTAACGTTGGAAGAACGTACAAGAACTTGAAGCACCCATATGAAAGCCGGGAAATCAGGTAATGTTGAAGCTTCGGATGTTAACGTTCAGGGGGCATGGAATTAGGAGCTGGATATTCTACAACATCAGAACATGAGGTGACGAACAAAGGATTAATCGATTAAGACGGGACCCGTTGACGAACACACCTTGAAGTCAAACATTGTCGTTCCTTCAGCGACAGTGCACCTACAGCTAGACGCATTGATGAGCAAACGTACTGAAAATGGAAACGAATTCACCTTAGTTCAGCTCAAACACTGAGCTGCCTTGACGCTCCCTGTGGCTTCCCATTGTCCCAACGAGTCAAGAGACTGGAACTAGGCATGAACCGCGCCCAAGTCCATAGAAATGTAGACTTGTTCCTAGTATTAGAATTCGTGATGGCCGTCGAGAAACGAGCAACAGATAATCTTGGTTGTGGTCAAGTCGTGGCCAGTGCAAAGCGAAGTTGCACTTGTTTGGTAGGCTTGGGGACATCGCTGAGCGGTCCGAAGACGGCCGAACAACTGTGTGATCCAATCGACCAGAGTAACCGCCATTCGCAGGAGTTAGTAGACAATAAGAAATTATCCAGACCTGGCAAGCGATCACTAGGATCATCACCGTAGTCGAAACCAAGTCGAAACGATTTCCAAATGAGCTCAACAACACCTCTTAGCCGTTTCGAGCGGGATCGCTTGAGACATTTTTCCAGTAACCCTCAATCATGATCTTCCCCGGACCAAATTTTATGGCAAAGGACAAAATATACCTGGAGGTCGCCCCACATAAACCAAAATAAAGAGAGAGTTCGACCTATGCTCCGTAGTTCACAGAATTTAGCATCAACCTCCTTCGTTCCAATATCAGCGCCGAAATGAGAATATCGTCAAACAATTCTTGTCCCTCGGGCATTACCTCCAACTGAGCCAAATCTCGGCCTTTACGAGGCGTGAACTTCGCGTATAAGACTTTTGGAGCTCTTGAGATGCGATATGAGGATGTACACTGGAATAGAATAGTTACTGATAGAACGAGAGGGGAGAAAACGTGCTTACGAGTTTTATATTTCCTGAGAGGTCCCATTCTATATTCTGCAAATGATGTATGTCAGTTAACATATGTTCCGGACAGAAGAAGCATCAAGCCTACTCGGGAACCGAGGGTCCACTCTTGATGGTTATTATAGAATGCCTATCCGACAGTGAGAAAAGTTGCTGGGAAACGAGTACAAAACGGTCTCCGAACCTGACGCTCTTTCCAACTAATGTTCCTCCCGAAATGCGCCGACTTGCATATTTTTATGGCATCGTTGATGAGATATTCCCTGCCTCGAATATAAACCGACTCGGGAAGCTTCGAGTCGCCCATCCTGTCGTATTCGTTAATCATAATAACACCAAAAAAAGAAGAGACTCGCTCGAACTCTGCTAAGAGCTCGTCGTGCTCGGTTCCCCCGCGCCTGATCGCTATGGAAGCAATTGTCAGATTGTTATCAAACAAAACCGGACCCGCACTCACTGGTTATATACGAGCTGGGTATAAAACAGTTTGAGCCAGTCGAAATGTGGTACCGAGGACGCAAGTCAGGAGGGACGAGGACCATCGTATTGAGAGTGTGTGGGCGAAATGAGTACGTGACACGTTCAGTAAGTCTTGATACTGCATTGTAGCTGTAGCTATGAGGATTCCGAAGGAAAAGGGGAGGATTCAAGGGACTCACAGTGGTGGCTCTATGGAAGGAATAGAGTTCTCAGCCATCGGGGGCATGAGCTGTACATCACCAGCGGATGTAGTAACGAGGTTCTCTGCATGGCTACGACAATATTCAGTCCTCGTTCAACTAGCACAAAAGATAGGGTACTTGGATAACGTAGTGGGATATTGGCGTGAGGAAGTCGTCGCGGTGGCTATTGGAGGTCGAGAGTGGTGCGTTGGATTGCCAGCACCAAGCGATCCCTCAGATACTTCGTAGCTAATGAACGGGCGAGTTAGGGGTGCTCCAACCACCTAAGAGAGTAGAAGAGAGTCGGTACGAACCTCGGAGGCAAGGATAGTGTGTCGGTCCGACGAAGAGACGCCATCGATCCGCCTCGAGTGGAAGAAAGAAACGGTGTCTACGCTGAATGCTGTGCCCGCCCTGAGCGATCAATTGTATGACTGATGGTGATGATACATTGGTTGCCCTGCCTACATTATTCTCTATTGAGATCCACTGCGTGAACATCAGACCCCGGGAGCCGATGGGAAAGGGAATGCCCACATTACGACTACGCCTACGCCTTATTTTCATGCAGAATAAATATGTACCTTGAAGATTTTTTCACCGGCTTCTGGTTCGTGAGCAGAGTGTCCAAGTACTTGACTTTTTTGGGGGAGCGGCCTGCCTGCAGTGGACACAGGACACTTCAATTGTTATCAGGTGACAGGTGGTCAAGCGCAAGTCAAGCGCGATCCGGGAAAACCCGAGTCCAATTGCCTCCCACGTGTTGGACACGAGCCGAATCCCGACGGCGATGCTGAGCTTGCACTCATGTTCCCGGGAGCTAGGGATGCGAAGACGAGTGGTACCGCACTGCGACTATTAAAGAATAACTCTCACGCCCTGCGGAATGGCTTTGTCGGAAAGCCTGGAGGCTACACATTCGACTGTGAGCTCCTCCAGTCATACCTAATCGCCTTCCGCTCTCTTACCAATGGTCTTCTTGGGCCCAGTCCCATATCTATGCACAAAATTTAAATATGTGAAAGTGCTGCGACAGCTCTTGACGGTAATTGCCTACAAACTTCACATTGTGTTTTCGATTCCGCTCAAAACCAACGATTCACAGGCATATGTCGGAGAAGTTAAATGTGAAATGGCGCTCTCCGAATCCTGGTTCTCTCACGAAAACAGCCTAGCAGCACATGCTGAATATACATTGGCATCACTCAGACTAGTATCTCACCGGACCGAGCATGTATTTCCAGTTTTTGTCTTTGTCTCACCAACCCGGGCAACTCATTTCTCGCCCTTGCCGACTCGTTCATTTAAATTTCACCGCAGATTTGCCGTCACCGTGATGGAGTTGCTCTGCTAGCGTTTCGTTAGAAGATCGCGGTCCGACGTTCACCGGAATGTTTCATCCTCCACAATCTCTTCCACTTCATGATGGTGGTGTATCATACGGGATAGCAGCAGCAGCAGCAGCAGCAGCGTGCCAATAAGGTCATAAGAATATGGTTCACCATGGTGGACTTATGTGCCGTACCGACGATGGATATAGCATTACAAGGGTTCTTCCAAAGTTCCGTTCAGACATTTTTAACTCTCCTTTCCTACATTCAGGATTGCAAATATACAAATGGACGTCGGAAAATGCCTTCATACGGGAACTCGCCGACGCATGAGGAGGAAATACATGCAGGGTCGAATTGTCCCATTTGGTTGTTCAGTCCCCAATACGTATCCCCTTGCGATCGGAAGCGCCTTTCCTTCTCCTCCCATGTCAAAGAGAGGCAAGGCGAATATGGACGTTTCTCTTGATACTGTATACAACCCGTTTCATGGACCGACAAATCTTCCTGGCCCTCCTAACGAGAGTGAAGAGCAACGGACAAGGCGCGAACAGGAATCCCAGGATGCTCAAAGCATTTCACGCGAGATCGACGAGCACCTGCTGGAGACAAAGAAGATACTGGAGAGAAGGAGACGGGCGATAAAGATGCTGCTGTTGGGTGAGTCTCGTAGCAGTGTCGCAACTATCATCTCATGTCGTTCTTGGTGTATCCTTGCGCCAGGTCAAGCCGAGTCCGGAAAAGTTGGTTATCCATTGTTCCTTGACGATGGATCTCGCCTGACTTTTTGTCTTCTGATAAGAGCACATTGTTGAAGAGTAAGCACACATTTGTACCTATATTATTCTCTGACCGGTTTCTAGACTTTCAACTCGTGTTTACTCCGATTCAATTCCAGAAAGAGCGTGGAGTATGGAAGAGAATAGTCCAGCTTAACCTCATAAAGTCGGTATAGCATTTTCTTACTCCTAATTTATTCTTATTATTCGTAGCTCTATTAAGATCATCCTCGACGCTCTACAAAGTGAATGGAGCCCAGACAACTGAAGCGTCGACATCCCTACGCAAAGAACACCGCCTCCTATACTTGAGACTGTCACCTTTGCTCGTATACGAGACTTCCTTCAATGATATCCTCTCCATAAATCCAGAAGCACGAGACATCTGCGTACGAGCCGGCAGTGGGTGGAAATCCACATTAAGTGGGAAACTTCCCAGAAGTTCCGATGACGGGCTCGGAGGTCGCGACTTACTCATCAAGAGCGACCCTACTCAGGTTTTGGAAGCATCCGCGGACGACATCCTCTCTCTATGGGCCGACCCTGCAGTACAAGACGTTTTACGCTGGCGTGAGATACGCCTACAGGATTACTCAGGATTGTAAGTCCTTGTAATATTGCATCGTGGGACCGAAGCTGATTTCAGCAGCTTTTTAGATGATGTGTCGAGGGTTACGATGAAGGATTACGTGCCAACAGAATGTGAGTACGCCGAGAATGCTAATGAGGACAGGCTTGACTACATTTTCAGCGGATATTGTACGAGCAAGAATCAGAACTATTGGAGTTGAGGAGCATCATTTCGTCGCTGAATCAGGTAGGCCGTGGGACTGCATTCCAGGTGTATGTAATTTGGTATAACAACAGGGCGCTCGTTAGGGACAGAAAAAGGATCCGAGTTCTTCATTGCGGATGTTGGAGGAAGTCGGTCATCGGTGGGTAGTTCTGCATCTTCATCCTTGCCTTGAACGATCAAACGGAAATATCCAGCGTTCATCCTGGATACCATATTTTGATGACGGTATGTACCCCTATGTATCTCCGCATTTTGCGGGTCTCGCTAATTTAGTTACAGTCGATGCGATTCTGTTTCTGGCACCGCTGGCTTTTAATCTGTCTTTGGAGGAGGATCCTCGGGTTAATCGACTAGTGCACTCGCTCATCCTTATATTTCTTTTTGTATCTCACGGCCTTTTACAGGAGGATAGCTTGCAATTATGGCGGATGATATGCGAAAATAAGCTTTTGGCAAATTGTGCTTTGATCCTTTTCCTTAATAAGGTGTGTTTACCAATTTGTGGAAGCCTATCACTGATACTTGTTTTAAAGAAAGATATTCTTGTGAAGACGTTAGCGTCGGGAGTTTCTGTTAAGCGATACGTTACAAGTTACAATGACCCGAATGACGCTCCTCACGTAACCAAATGTGAGTCGTGCAGCTACTGAATTTCCTTATTCATCATACTCATGCATGATTGTGGTGCAGATTTCAAGGATAGGTTCAAGAGTTATCACGTACGTTCAATATATTAGCTGGATATACGAGACGATTCTGATGGATGGCTCGTTTCAGAGAAAGCTATCTTTGTGTCCTCGACCTTTCATATCCTATGAAACGTCTGCTATTGTACGTGCTCCCTCTTTGCTAATGTAATAATCCAGTTAACATAAAGCAATGACAGGACACCCGCGGGACGCAATCTGTTGTGCTAGCAGGTTCGTGCTTGCCCGTTTTCAACTTGTTTGGCTGACCATCCGCTTTGAAAGTGCATGATAGCATCATAAGAAGAAACTTCGCGAGAAGCCATCTGATCTAATACCTTTGACTTCATCATGTACCATAATATACAAGGCATGTAAATTTTGACTGGCTGTTTGTTTTGAATGGATTAAGGACTTTCTATGGACCTAGTTCAATGCGACCATTGTTTTTTCCTTCACTGAGAGGTGACCCATTGTGGGAAAATATCAGATTGTTAAAAATCACACTGAATGTACGCCTTATGATAAATAAACCTGCTGTCCCGCTTGGTTCTGTTCATTAATAACGGCCTTGCTAGTGCTCAAGTCTCCCTTGGATCCTGGCATCCGCCGATTCCTTTGACATATATGATTTCTCACGTGGCCACGACACAGCCATTTTTACTTTCAACGGCCATTATCTGCGTCATTCGCATCTCCTTGCAACTACTACAGCTACCTAAGGTAACGATCTTTGATGTCTGGGGGTAATCCAAACTGATATTGCACATCTCGTCGACTGAAGAAACCGGTTTTGATTGATCTTGGTCTTCTCTTCGTACTGTCCTCTGCCTCTCATTGGAGCATCTTGAATTGCTTTTCATTCGAGGTTCAATAGCAGGGTACTCCACGTGCAGATACAACGCGGAGCCTATTCGTTTCTTCACGTTGGAAGTAACAATTTAAGTGCTCTGGCGACACAGTGATGTCCAGAGCGCGTCTGTGTTATCATCCCAATTATTTGCACAACCAGGGCGTGCATGTTATCATACATTCTCGATCGCGGCCCCTCACAGTGACTCTCTCGTCCGTTCTGGCGTTCTCAATAATGATATGGACTGAAATACTCTGACCCTATTGCGCCGCCTCATTATGAAGCACAATAGGACTGACTCGTTATTGAAGACTTCCATAATTCTATAGCTGCTGCCGCCATAGCTGCGATCGCCAATGAACTGTCCGTATCAAGTCTCCACGACGGATACCAGGGCCACAGAGAAGGTAAATTGTTGCACATACAAGATGCTCGCCACAATGCGTATACACACATATCGTTGTCAAATTCCTTTCCTGTCCGGATTTACTTCTAAAATGCGTGAAGGGCCTACAAAATGTGGGAAAGATGCTAATGACTTTTCTTTGACCGGAGGTTCTGGTGCGAATCTGACCAGGCGCTTCTAAAACTCCGGATGACTATCAATATGAAAACGCCGAAAGCCCAGCGTCAGCCACAATGTAGGAAATCGTTGTAATGAAAGGTCCAGACTTTTGCTACTTCGTACAGCTTCACGGCTAAGTTGTGAGAAATTGACAGGATCTCATGCACCTGCAAGGAGTGCGCCACTGGCGCGCTCCATACTTGGGCTACATGGTACATGCCATCCCAAAGTTGTAATGAAGGATTTCAGGTCTTCATTAGCTCCAAATTTCGACTCCTATGCCTATAGATGACGGAATAACATGTCGTACACGGTACTTGAAGATAAACCGTATAGGACGCTTCGGTGGAGTTACGCAAGTACGGTTCCTTTCTCTAGGAACCAGCGCTTGTATAACAGTCGCATTGAATACTTTTGGCTGCTATTAATAGACCAGAGAACGACGTTGACAGGGACACTGCTCTTTGTACCTGCCAAGCTTGGGGTTCGGTGGCGGTGAACGAGATTTTCCGCAGTCTGTGTACTAAAGTAGGACCTCTCAAGGTCGTATTCTCATGTGTCGAACGTCACAGATAGAGCTCAAGTCCAGAGCCAGTTTAGCCAAGGTCACCACTGTCCACGAGCCCCACCTTTCGTGTCCGGTATTAAGTTATCCGCCAATGGCATGTCTTGATTATAATCACCATGCGTCGCCACGCAATTACAGTCTCTCTGAAACGCAATCCAGTTGCTGTAAGTGTCCGTCCCCGACCTGCCTGTCATTGATTGGTATCAAGGTTGACGGTTGCTTTTTGAAGCACATAAAAACCTTCAAGGGATCCGACCAGAATAAAAATCTTCCTCGCCTCTCTCTCTGTTCTCCTTCACCGCAGATATGATCTTTTCCCGCATCCTCTTTCTCGCCGCCGGGATTTTGACTACCAAAGGTATGCATGGTTTACGTTGTTGTGTGTCCCTGCTAATTGAACTAGTCTACGCCATTTCTACTCCCTTACCTAGGGATGTTCCCGCGTTGATTGGCCCTCTCCTCTTCTCCCGCCAATCCAGTGGATCCGTGACATCATCTATTCCTTCTCAATGTGCAAATAGCTGCGCGATCCTCGATGCCTTTGCTGTACGTTTCAGAGCTACCCTTTCCTAGTCGACTTACCGATCGGTTCTACAGAATTGCGATGTCGATGATTTGACCTGTGGTTGCTCAAACTCCGACAGCGACCAGTACGCGGGATGCCTGGATTGCTTGGTTCGACTGAATAATAGCGTTCAGCCACAAGCGCAGCAAGCGATGGACAGTAAGTGTTACTTATCCCTCCTTGTATCGGAGTTCTGAGTGTTTACAGCGTTTGTCGATCTATGCAAGGAAGCCGGAATTACAATCAAAAGCCAGAGGATTAGCAGTGCGGGACGGATAACGCTAGGTACCGGGGCCATGGGAGTTGTGTTGATAACAGTTCTGGCTGTGCTTCAGTGATGCTTAATGTTATGTGAATACATCGCATCTCGAGACACGTTGTGAAATTATGAAATTTATTCTGCATGAGACGTGTGCTTCGAGACACTATCAATATATTATCTTCGAAGTTGGCATAGGAATAACCCTAACCGACTACTCCCATCATCTATATCGTGCTATGTCAAATCGAGTATTCAGATGGATGCACCAGTTCTATCTTGTGATACTTAGGTTAGGAAGCTAAGTAACATAAGAACAATCCTGGAAGTCCAAAATAAGGAAAAACGCTAATAGCGCAATGGCAGCGTGCTCTTCGATAAGCCGAAGTATTTCTTGACCTCGTCATATACCCTGGACCGTATAACTAGTGTCATGTCCTCAAGCACTGGTCCGACGTACTCTCCATCAACTGTCCCCAGCTCCAATCGTTCGCGTAGGAACGGTACTATACCAACATTTGAATCCTCAGTATGTTCCTGCATCCACAGCTCTTTGAGTATGGCCATGTTAATGGTATCGCCTTTCCGGTAGTTCAAAAAAGTGTCAGGATAAAGCGATATTGAAAAATTCTGGAGAAGCCCGAGACGGCGAATGAACTGGAGTAGGAGAGGGAGAGATCCTTCGGTAATGTTACCGTCTCTCACGAGGTCGGGGTCAGGGAATTCTCCCGGGGGAACGTAGATACGGATGAGACTGAGGTCGTCCAAGTTCTCTACAGGGAGGTATTTCATCACATCAACGAATACACTGCTGTCGAATTCACGGCCATCAGCTTGAAGCCACAATTCGTGTAGAGCAGGAAAATCGAAAGTCTGGAGAACATGACAGGCTTCTTCAGGGTACGAGTATCCAATGTCCAGGTGCTCGACGCGTGGAAGAGTCACACGATTCTTCGGTAAGGGCGAGTGAGCCCACTCTGGGTCCTCTTCCGCGACAATGATCCACCTCAGCTCGAGAGTCCAGGGTGTCCTGGCTATTGCAAAGGATACCATGCAAGGTCTCCATCGTCAAACGGTTACGCCACGGATGATTTTCGAAGCACAACTTTCGCAAATTTGAAGCGGAGAACATCCCCCAGTTCGTAGGAACACCAGAGACGGCGACGTCTGTCAGAGCGGGGTACAGTAAGCTGCTGGACTCTTGCAGATCCTGAATCGGTATCGGTAGTGATGTAGAATCGAACGCATCTGCGAGTACACAGATTGAACTGATGGTGTCTGGTTCATTATCATCATAGACATCCTTGAACGCTAAGTTCGTCGCGGAGACAATGTTCCATGTCTGCAATCGTGGCATATCCGCTAAATCCAAGTCTTCACAGAGGCACCTTATTTCTGGCCAGTTCCTTGAAACGACTTTGAACGACCGGATACGATGGGCATGTTCGGCAAGGAGAGACGAGAGTACCGCGAAATGTCCGTCCGTGAAGCTTTCTGATCGGTGACAAACGTGGGGAGTTTCAAAGTCAAGATCTCTATCGCCTGATCGCTCGAGAATGAAGGCCTCTCTGGGGAAGATCGTAACAGAGTCGCAAGGACCATCGGAAGGTAGGGCGGGTACGTCCGTTGAGGGGATGACGGTTAGGGAAGTCCAAAGGCGTGCTTCGTTGATGGCTAGCAAGCGCCAGGATCGATAGACAGTGGCTATTAAAAAAGGGAATGTTCTGCCGTATTTACTGCAGCGGGTGCCAAACGCGAAGATCTCTAGGAGGAGTTCATCGGGGAGCAGGTTAATGGGAGCTTGTGGTTGTACTTGGTCAAAGCTACAGCCATGGATCAACAAACGCCTTGAAGTAGAAGCTGTTGACGACGTACCTGGTCATGGCACTATTGGAAGACATGGTCTATCCAAATAGGATCAGCGGTGGCTACAAGACCGCGAAAGACCCTTCTTATATTTATACGTGACTATGGGTGGCACTTATTAGGATTCAAGACAATGATAATAAGTGGTGCAAGCTTACACAAAGACATTTTATCAATTACGCACTGATACTTGTAGTCAAAGTCACGACTCAAAGCACAAGGCAAAAGCTCTGCTATGGATTCACCGCAGACAAAAGGAGGAAAGGAGGACGCCGATTCGGGTGGCAAAAAGAGTCGAGAGACGATGCCGGAGATGAAATGAAACCAGCTGGATGAGAAGTGTGTTTACTTTATTTGTTACTTGGATTGGTGCGACTCACTGCCTGAAGAATCTCCTATATTAAAAAAAAACTCATGTATCTTGGTCCAAAACCCTATATCTGTCCTCTGAATCATGATATCCGTATTAAATGGTATGTAGTATCCTGAACAGAAGCTATCAAACTTTTTTTATTAAACCACAACACGGAGTCGAACCGTAGGCGTCATGAGTACGAGCGCCACCTTTAGGCCAAGACTTGGCATGGACAAGTCACGACGGCGAATGTAATTGTCCACCATCCCAAAAAAGAGACTAGGAAGACCTACTATTCGCTCGGAAGCAAAGGTGACCCAATGCAAACACCAAGATCAACCTAACAGATCACGTCAGGTATATCTTTGCGAAAAGGAGAACCCGCGTACCATCATAATGGTATCGCAGCGCATTTAGGCTAGTGGTCGATGAAGGAAGAAAACAAGTGTGCGGAATCACAAGTCGTCTACCTGAGAATCATGGCCAAAAGATGGTACCCGATGTTAATGTGGAGGCCGTTTCCCGGATTCGAACCAGGACCTGTAGTGGTCTACCCACTGTTCTAAGATGGCATACACTCGATGTCGACATCGCAAACCTCAGCTCGCTTCAAATGAAGTTGACTGTGCTCGGGTGAACATCAGCGCAGATAAAGGAAATCGTGCACAATACTTACCACATGGCCTATACAGATGGATTCAAATTATCGGATTCCTGGCTTTATGGCGGTCCTAGTCTTCTAGAAGAAGGGTTTCAATAATAATGAGTGAAAGAAAGATAGAAATGCGTAGTTGAAAGCAAGGAAGAAGAATATGTCGCGATTATCTGGGCTAGATGGATGTGACCGTCAACAATAAAGACGCTCGCGAAAATAGAAGTACTATTTAACGGAGTTCATGGGAGACACTATATGAGAAGCAAGTCCTATGGTCACCGCGCCGACGACATGCAAAAAATGCATGCAAACCTTTTCCGCTTCCCGCCACAAGCAGATTTTAATGATGACATTCATCGGTCGGGAACCGATTGCGTGGTGTTCGATAAACCTGCTAATGATACCGTGCGCATCCGGTAAACAGTCTGTAGAGGCCCTGATTAGAGGATGAATGTGTCAGCTATACTCTAGTTCACCGTCGTCCCTCCCTCTACGACGAGATATTGGAAGCAAAACTAGCGCGACCGCCACGTTGGGCCGAGGACAGACAAGGTCCGTCGTCATAGTGCTAGGGTAGCAACCGAATTTGGCGGCGATGTTGATGAAGAAACTCTTACCAGGTACGACAGTAGTTCCATAGAGCGAGATGTTTGAACTATGGTTACTAAGAAAAGAGAATAAGGGAAGGGTCAGCCGTAGCGCCAGGCATGTTAGTCAAACGTGAAAAACCGCAAGGGACGACTCTGCCGTCATAAACAGGGGACATCACACCATGTAGCGTGGGATGAGAAAGCATTGGATCACAGGTTTTTCCGCACCGTGTACGGTTCCTCGCTTAGTGCACACAGAAGACTTGAAAACGGTGCTTTTTTTCTGTATATACGAGCACGATCTAAAGTTGAGTTAGAGAAGCTGTATTCAAAAGAAGAAACGTTAACGTACAGTAAAGCTAAGCTGACGTTGCCCTCGGTAAAACTTTCATGGCGCTCTGATCTATACGAAAAAGAATCAGGTATTTCGCTCGTAATAGTGCGTAAGAATTCAGTTTTGAGATACGAATGCAAAAGCATGTCATCGAAGAGTGGTGTTATATTCTGGGCCGGTCCGTTTTATTCATCGAATCTGGATCTGAGCGCTTGAGCTTGAGCAACGAAGCTTCCGTGATCCGTAAGCACAAAAGATGGGGAGAACGACTAGAACTTACCATCCTCAGCGTGAATGTTGCCTCGAGCACCTGGTTCGTCCTTGCGCCAAAGAGCTATTCGTCCACGACGCTCATAGTATTGGGTCCCCGGGGGCGATGACCATCTAGTTCCGAGAATAACTACTATAAAGAGACAGGTCAATATAGGACGGGCGAGATTTAGGCTGTTAGGACTCACCGAGAACATCGGTGAACTTGCCAGTCAGGCCCTGGTCGCTTCAAAGTCCTCGCTTGACCAGATGCATGAATGACTGGGTAGCGGAGATAGACTGGTGAAGTGAGCGCAGTGAAGGTAGCGGTTAGGAAGGTGTTGGTGTTAAGTCCCAAATCGTACCTGTCACGGTGCAAGATACCCCGGACACCCGGCACACGTGCCTGTGACGCGATTCGTGGGAATTTTACTTTTCCCTCCGTCATCAGCGAATTGGACAGAAATATATATGGCCATATAACCCCTTAGCAAGGCTCGAAATGCATGGCAACGTCCAAAATAACTGCGGTAGCCTTATATGCCCATATGAACCATGGAGGAATAGTAATCTGCGTGTATTATTATGAGTATTTCTGATGCCGATAATGCTTATCGGGCTTCGAAAGGTGTTAGTACAATTACTTGGCACCATACACAGGTATAACATGATCGCCATCGTAAAACGAGTTCGTGATCTCTATAGCTTCTCAGGTAGCTAGGGATCCACTTCATATACTACGAATATTTTCACTCTTGGAGACGGAGAAGCTTGAAATAGTAAATTTATTATCATTGCTGTAAACAGAATACAGGTACGTCTAGATAATGCAGTTTATACAAATGGCCTGTTGTCTGGCTGTCCAGGTCCTCGTCTCAACCTCTGCATTGCCAATCGCTTTCCGGAGCTGTCATCAGGAAGGGACTTAGATAGGTGCATTCTTCTGGCCTTGAAGACACGGCTAGGAGAAAGGATATCAGCACACATCCCTGCAACATACGTAAGAATTACTTCAATTGTTCGTGCCGGACGTACTCATCCGATTCCACGGCGACCCAGACCATTAATCAAAGGGTGACATTGTATGGAGAAGGTTGCACCCTAATGGCTGAAATTTTTCCCTAAGATGCTATACGGAGCTGATTCCAAGAGATTTAACTCACTGACCGTGACGGTTGACTCTCTTGACTTGAGTACCTTTCAACACGACCACTTCCTCCTCCGACTCTGCACTGATATGTCACTTCAGAAGACCTTGAATGTTTGAAATGGACGCACCGATGCCTGAGACGAGTTGCGTAGGTGAGGAATTTGCGATGGTTGGAGAGGCAATGATATCTTGCCGGAGACGTTGGGGCATTCAACTTTGGTGGCTATTTCGGACCGTATTTATGTTGAAATAGCTGACTACATTTCAGTTCCGGCTCGGAAGAAGAAGTCCGCATCGGAGAAGATTAGGTCTAGAGGCAAAGCGGTCTTGTAGGGTGGGTGTCTGATGCATGGACCATGCGGAGAAAACCTCGTGGGACGGATGGACGCGTAGTGCTCTGTGACGAGAACTTAGAAGGAAACAGAGTAAGACCGCGCGGTGTCATGTCACGACGCATTGCATAGGATGACACGTTCAGCATTGATCTGGTGATCGCGAGATCTCCGATTCGGATGCTCGTTTTGTCACGACATGTACCCTGTCTCGCTTGGTTCTCTTAATGACCGAACTTTTTCTCCCTTGCTGCAGCAGTCCCGCTGAGGTAGGCCGAGGGCGTGATTGAAAATTCAGTAGTGCAGTACTACATCTGAAGGACTCACTTCGCAAGAACCGCTGTGCAGCCAGTATCCAAATACAGGGTCGAAATAAATCTAAGCAGGCATGCACAAACAAAACGGGGACCACCAGATGAGACGATGAAGCCACTATGGAAGAACATTCAGAGGAAGGTGATGACGACGATGGTGAGGGGCGTCCCGAAGAAGACGCCAAGGCAGAGGTTGAACTACCGTCTTGACATCATAGATATGGGGTTTGCCGGCTCGTAGTACATTTAAATCTTTCGTCATTTTGGGCACCTAAGCTTTTCAGAATCAAATACACTCAGTCTGCAGAGGCGAGACTACATTTTATTGAGCTTATAGTAGTGATATACGAGCTGAAAATAGTTGTATGTAATTTTGAAGGCTAAGTTATTATTCTGTGAGGTTCTAATAGCATATGAAAAGGACGCAACATTGTGCCCCGGCTATATGGACTCTGTAAGGCCTTGACAAGGCGAATAAGGATTCTGCCGGACCGTGGTCGCCGCAAGCCCCGGAAACTTTTTTCCCAATCTGCTGATGGTTCGACGACACTACATTCCATGTTGACTACTTTCACGATTCGAAATTCTCATCAGGCTCCGACCCACTTAGTACTGACGGTTCCTAGCAATGCTGCCAAGACTTGTTTGGCACCGAGATATGCAAATAAAGCACATCTCGTTATGTAAGTTGATGTGGGTTGACGCTGATTCTACAGCATCGACTACGCTCTATCATTGACCGCCGTCCGAGTTCTTACCTGCAGCAGTTGACGCACCCAGCTGTTGAAACGGGAGAAAGACCTAGAGCAACTTTCATCGTGACGCGAGAGGAACACTGTAATTTTCTTATTTTCTTCATGCTTGGACCCGAGTAATTCTTTCTTAGACGTACAGTGACCAGCTACGACGCCATGGGAATACCCTCTTATTCTCCTACAGTCGATGTCACCACCCTTCTACGCTCATGGTCCTCGCCCGATCGCATCGATAAGATAACGATGGCGCACGTACGGCTCGATATGATTGCTGTTAACAGCCTTGTTCAACCCCGGCTGGAGCATCTCAGACTGCTCGAATCGGAGGTCTCCCGCCTGCGTGCAGAACTCGACGTCATCAGCCCCATGCTCGACAAGTACCACTCTTTCCACGCGCCTATCCGCCGCCTCTCGCCGGAAGTACTGCTATCCATATTCAGCCACCTCGAGCCAGGTCCGATGCCGCTCAAAGATGACGCACCGTGGGTTCTCACAAGGGTCTGTTCATCGTGGCGTGATATTGTCACGCATACATCGACGCTGTGGTCGACGATAAGGATGGACTGTCCACTCCCACTGAGACCAGACCTGGCGTGCATGTCAACACTATTCACTTCCTCGCTTCGGTATTCAAACAACGCGCCCTTGGATATCACTCTAACCTCCTACCAAACGATACGAGCTACTCATCGCATAGCCATGCTGCTGACGGAGCATTCCATCAGATGGCGCTCTCTGTAACCGGATCTGACAGGTTCATACCAAATGATCTCCCTGCACTGGAGAAACTCGATTTACGTATGTTCTCGGACCTGTTCTACACTCTCCAGGCGCCTCGCCTACATACCCTCATCCTCAGCAAACTCTACGGCATCCCTTTTAGCAGGTTCCCTTCCCTCCGCCGCCTCGAATGCTCCATCACCCACAGCGCGCAGCTTATCACTCTCCTCGCAGAGGCCAAGCAACTCACCTCTCTTCGAGTCGATTGTCAGGAGTATTCGGACCCTGAAATGTTACCCGGTTCAGGCGTAACCAGCAACCTCCTTGAGCTCCATCTCCCAAACAAAGTACCCGAAGCCCTCTTGCACATATCCTTCCCTCTACTTCACTCTCTCACGTTCGGTCTCCCACTCTGTCCTCCCCACGACGACGAACCAGGGGACGTTTACATCCTCGATAACCTTCACTGCCCGCGTCTGTCCACCCTCATCCTTAATGACCCTACCAGCTTTCTCTCTCTCAAGAGACTCCTCTCGTGTCCCATTAGCCGTTTGGATTTGGTCGTTGGAGCGCAGAGCGTGTACTATGCGCTCAATTCGACGCCTCTTCCCCATCTTGAGGACCTACGTATCACGGACAAGTCGCCGTGGGGGTGGTGGGAAATGCTCAAGGTCATCAAGATGAAGAAGAGCCTGAGAAATGTGGAGATAAAATCGGTGTCGCCTGAGAGCATAAGGGAGGTGTTTCGGAGGGAGAGTTTTCCCAACGAGTTGACCATCAGTTTTAGTCTTTGCTCCGGATACTGAAGGATAGTTTTCTTACGATTTCTTCCGTAGCGTTTTACAATAGGTTGTTTTGCAGAGGCTACACTGTAGTATACGATTACTACCAAACAATTCAAGTCTTTAGGTTCCGTTCTGAGACCACATCGAATCCTTACGCTGGCGCGCGTTATCTCAACGGCGGGGGTGAAGACGGAGCAAAGGCGTTCATGCATGTTTCTGCGAGCTGCTATTTATGTCACCTCTTTGACCCTTTTGACGCGTCAGGAATTTGAACCTCGAAGGTTCTTGCCTTGCTGCCTTCGTATACGAGACGCGGCAATGTTACTCTTTGCACCATATCTGATATATCCTGGGACGTAACCTTCAATCCCGATGTCGACTGGCTACCAACGGGCGAAGATGAACAGAGCGGATGACGAAGAAGAAGATTTATCGCTCTATAACACATTTTATGCGAGAAAACGTCGACGTTGACATCGTTCATTGTTTTCGGGGATGGATTACTGTTTGTGTTGTTAGCATGGATGGGTGCGGCTAACATGATTTCAATCGTGACCATCTGGGAAACCCGGGCCTTGTACGATCATGGGCTCGTCGAGCAGTTGGACCATCGGTCTGCTGGCATGTGAAATTGAAAAGCATATATGCTGACCATTCAAATTCACTCATCGATAGTATTGTCGACTCCAGTACCACGGAAGGATGGGAAGAACCATTCGTCGTCCGCCATTCCGAGGAGTCTTGAAATTTCAAGCACATACCTTCTTCTAATAGGCATAAACGACGCAAATTGGTCTAGTCACACCTCTGTAGTATATATCGACCGTTCAAACGAGAAGTTCATTAATGATCAGGCACGAAGTAAAGGTATCGACTTTGCGGTTCATGTTCACGATGTCGCATGGTTGGAGGTAAACACTGGATGTGATGGGAGTAACACACAAAGTCGTGTTCGGCATTAGTTGGGCCAGAAAGACGGAAGACGAGGGATAAGGAGATTGAATACGTTACTAGACATAATAGAACTGAGACGCATTTTGATCATGTAGTGAAAATAGAAGTTGACGCGGAAAATGGGAATGGTCAGATCGGACACAAACGGAAGATGGACGAAGCCACGCCAAGGACGAAGGCTAGAGCAGCATCGCGCTGGTAATGCTGGTCCCGATCCACGGTACTAGATAGAGAACTGGGACAAGATTGAGTGTATGTCAGGAATAGTGAGGAAGGAAGGGGAAGGGTGATGGATCAGGGGGAAAGATACTCGCTCTAAAGGGCCGAATGTCAATCGATAAGCATGATCGAGACTAAATAGAATAGAACGTACTTTCCACGACTGCCGTTATGACCAGAATCATGGAAGTATCAGTTGCCGTCGTTATGCCAGGAGATTATGCGTCAGGATTTCCAGCCAAAACTAAATACAAAAAACTTACTGAATGTTTATCTCCCTCTCCCTGTGCCGACCTGCCTTAGTGGCCAGTTTCAAAGAACGACGCTTGAAACGATTGCAACTTGCAAGGAGGGCCAGTAGAAATTCAGCGTGATGCCACCAATCCGATGGTCACTGCTTGACGGCCCACGAATGAAAGGAAAGCCGATGGAATAATAATCAGTCTCTGAGGTCACTTGTCCCAGTAGGTATATACGAGTGACGCGACTTGCTGTTGCAAATTCACACAGAACAATGACGGGTATAGAATAAGAAAGTACCATCAAAAGCAGAGATTATTTTGATTTTAAGATGGTGAAGACGAAATGACGATAGCAATGTAATCAAAGATAACAAAAGTATTTGGCAAGTACTAGACCAACGCACGGCGGGCATTCATTAGCCCAAGGACCTATCAGGTGTACCGGACTCACAAGGTATATGTGCATCAGACGTTTGCATACCCGTAGATTAGCTCCACAATGCGTAAGACTACAGCGACCTGAAGGGAAAGAACATCTTAGAGATCTTTCCGTTATGAACATAATTCATTACACGCACAATGAGAAGACCCAATATCATTTTCCAGTAGCCAAAGGGACAATCCTCCTCCCCTCCTGGCGGCGGCGGCGCTGGCTGCAGAAGGCTTTCATGAACCTGGAGATTCACAGGCGGGTGTTGAATAGTTATGGCAGTTCTGAGTAGAAATGGGAAATCACATTTGCTCCTTTTTTCGAAGGCGAGGATGTGATTCCAGAATGCGTGGGCTAGACAGTTGAGGTGAGATCTCTGAAGACATCTTGCCCATCTGATAAGGCTCACCTGAGTGATCGAGATGGACTGCATGCGGGGAAGATATGGAGCGTACGGATGGTATCGAATGTGTCGTACAGTTTTGTACCTTGGGGCTTTGAGAAGAGATCTATTATAGGGAGAAGGTTGGTACTTCATGGTCGTGATGAGAGGAGCCAAGTCGCCGTAGATCTTAAATACGGCGGAAAGTAAAAATTTCAGTGTGCGAATTGCAGAAGCATGTGCAAACAATACACGGAAATCACTAGGACTCCGACGCTTTGACGGCTTATGGAATGCCGACCGCATTATACGCCTTTCCCGTATGTGTACAATTGAAAGTGTTATACACGTTCTTTCGCAAAGAATTGGAAAGCGGTATACCAGTGCCGCGCCAATGCTGTAGTGGAAGTCGCGGAACATGAGAGATACACTTCAATACTGCATAGTTCAAAAAGGAAATGCCGGCGGAGTCAAAGACACTGTCGGAACAATTTCCTTTCACAATCATCCGCTGCCGGCACATAGCGATCCTTGATGAAGAGGTTTGAGGAACCGGGAAGGAGTTGGAAGGAAATCACCAGCGCTGCGGTACAGCGTCGATTTTCAATTACTTTTGGACGCACACTCCCACACGCATCACCTAGTCCTTTTAGCTTGGGTTCTAATCTGTAATTGAAAAGAGAAATCTTGAAAACATAGGCACTGTGATGTACGCACATTTCTTCGAAGCAGTTCCTTGATATTTCCACTTGGAGTATGGACCATCGATTCAGATCGAAGGTGGCAAGTGAATCGAAGGTATCGGAAAACTGACAGGTCGATAGTAAGTATTCGCAGTAGGTACTGATATTAGGACGTCGTCGTCAAGGTCGTCCGTGGCAGAGAGATAGACAGAGAGAGGTAGTGACTAGTGGAGACATGAAGCGTCACGCTGCTATGCAAGGACAATGTGTGATTCTCAATCTGATCAATGTACTGGCGACCTTGTACCATACCAACACGGTTGCAATTCTAAATGATAGAGCGACGAAAGAATTGGGTGACACATCCTTCGCAGTCCCGTCTGGCCTCTGTGAATTTGCAATCATTCGCAAACGTTATCTGAGTCGCTACCTATGATTATGACATTACCACCGGTTGTTCGAGCTTAATTGATATTTCCGCCGTATTGAAGGATTACTTACTAGGCATTTAGAATATTGACCCACTTTCGCCTGCATCCAGCTTCTTCAACTGCTGCTCTCAGGGAAGGAATTCTAGATTTCGGTTGCTTCAGGCTCTTCACGGTGCTATTGGCTTTATATATGTATTATGCAGTACAACCTCTTCCTTCAAATGCACGATCTCTGCTGTTGTTGTCAATCCTTATTTTGAAGCTGCATCCGTCACCGTGATCATCCCTCTCTCCTGGATTGGATTTTACCTTCTGGCAACACGTTCAGACAAACTGTGGCTTTGTTGTGCGAGGTAAAGATTAAGCCAGCCATCACGCTTGTGGACTAGCTGAAAAGAAGAAGTACCTAAGCCGTAACATGTCGCCAGACACCTGAGGTCTGTCAAACTGTTCAATCACTCCGAATATTCACGAACTGATGACCTGCGCCGCTTACCTGGTTAGCCTTAGTTTGTCACGACCTTATAATCTTGGCTTTGGGATGCCATTAATAGGATCGGAGCTTGAGGAAGACGATGTCGGGCAGAAAGGTAACGAGGTACACATCAAGCGTATCAACCATTTGAATAAGTAGTAGATCTATGATAGGACGGGTGGTCGACGTTAAGAAACGAAGCACGCTGCATCTGCGGGTCGTTAGAGAGAGACGATAGGATTGCAAGACGCCTAGGTAAGAATCAGCTCTAGAAAACAGACGAAATCGAGTCGGATAAGTGCTGTGAATCATGATTAACACCATTGCCTAACGGGCACACGCCTGAATTAACTACCATCTTTCACGAAAACGATTAGCGCAGTTCGCCCTACTGTTGATGACTAGTTGGACTCACCCTGTCCCTGGCGTATTGACGACGCTTTCCGCCATACTCTTAACATACTCCTCATTCGCTGCATTGCCAGGGAAGATACTACACCGGTGAACTTTCTAGATGATCTCAACCTGCACCTCTCTGAGCTTGGTGATCTTCGCGTCAAGCGAGATATCATTAACTGCTATGCTGAATCCATCATCGGCGAGTCGGTAGGTGATGGCCCCTCATATGGTTTGAGCGGCACAGGTGATATCTGCGACGCCTTCAAGTTCGAAGTGGGAGACGACATGGAAGACGATTGGTGGAAGGGCACTTGTCGAAATCAACGAATACTTATCAGTCTGAAGAGGAAGAACAAGACTACGTACGTCGCGTACTCACATACACAAGTGGATGGTAATCGGTTTTATTTTGTAGGCGATGTTTGGGGTCCCTGCACCCGCAAACGGCTTGAACTCGGAGAATAAGAGTGACTCGGAAACAGAGTGAAGAACCCGAGCTGGCCGACTTTTGTTTGAATTCAGGGTCGTAAAAGATGCGCCCACCCAAGAAGGGAGGACTGGTGGCGCGATTCATAGACACCGTCACTAGATAAGTCTAAGGTTCAAGGACAAACTGGGGATTCAACTTGTAGGGCAGTGGTGGTCGGGGTCAAGATTGCACGTGGGTACAAAATTGATATCCGCGGACAAGATCTAATCTGATTGCCGTTTCTGGCTTTTCTTCCTACCATCACTCGTCGTTGCTCGTCTCTCTTTGCTTGAATCATGGTCTTATCTCGATCCTCTGAAGGGCTGAATATTTTACAGCCCAATCTTATGGACGCCTTGAGACTAGACTTTGGATCACTGGGGCGACTTAGATGGCGACATACCCTATCTTGAATCTTGACAGCCAGAGGAATATTTCTTTGAAAGATATATTCCGGGGATAAGTCTTTTCTATTCTGTCTTCTCTTCGCAGGAAAAGGTGGCTCCTCTCGAGAATATCCGTACTGTGCTACCTGTGCAAAGAGCTAGTCTTGGTGACAAGTCTAGCACTGAATACGACAGTTAACTCAGTCTCAGTCGTCGCTTGCTGATGAACGAGTAAGCGGGGAAGACTTGATAGAGAATTCATCTGCGTGGCTGACTGATACGATCGTCGATTTAGTATCCCTCTATCGCTCTCGATTGACTGGCAAACAAAAGCTCAATTTTCTTCATGATCCTATCTACGGCTATGAAAGTCGTGTCAAAGTTTCTGGGATTACGAGCTCTTCGCTTGCACCTTTTAGAGGGCGCACTGACACTCTAGAAGGTGTACGAGTCTCAAAGAGATAGGTACGCCCGTGCTCAATGACACACTATCCGTACTGCATAAGCCTCGTCGAGTTTCATGGTACGCTTGCTAACCGGTTATTAAATACTAGGCTCGTGCCGTTCTCCTGTAGACGTACGCAATCCTCCATCGTGGCGGCGCTCTGTTCGACCTTTATGTTGTTCCTGGACCGAGGGCTGGCGGTGACCACCGCGGAATGGTTCCACCAGGTATCGTACTGAACCTATCTCGATTAAGTTTCATTTTCAGCACAGCGCAACCAAACAAGCAATATTGGATCCTCATGTTCTTGCCAGGATTCAAACCCAGCTTTCACGGCGCACTGCGACACCAAAAGAGTCGCAATATGGAACAAACTGTAAGCATCTCATTGTACATGAAGAGAATGAAGCGACTACTCAGGCCAGACGAGATATATTCCAGGAATAAGGCTCCTAGTCATCTATCCTTTCTTCCTTTTGCTGCAGTGAGAAGACGATTCCTGTTTATTACCTCTCGAGGAAGAGCGTATCGTGACCCGATCCTCGTCTCAATTTATTATGGTTTCCATGACACAAGGTCTTACCTGAAATCCTTTAGACAGAGAATCCATGCTAATTTCATCCGTCGAAGTATGCAAAGCCATAATGGGGAGACACGACGTATTGGTCAGACGAACTCGTTTAGTTAGACTCTAGCGATGTACTCCGTCAACCTAAGTACTGGGCCTCAGAGTACGCTCACAATTCGGTTACGGAGACTCTGGTGCGAAGTCTCCCTGCTGGACAGGCTCGTGCTTTTCTCTCGTTGACGTACGCCTTCCATGCGCATGCCATCACGCCGTTTGTCCTATATCTTGATCCGGGAATGACATTGATAGAGATGGAGAAGAATCCCTACGGATATGGTGGTTAATCAGATCGAGCTGACGAGACCTTGCTATACTGAAAGCGGAATGAAAGGAACGGCCTGCAGGAAATATTTACAATAGCAGTGACACTTGAGATTGTCAAAAAAGGAATGACAGAACCAGTGTAAAGCTCTCGCCGGTAGTCGAACTCAGTCTGACAGTGGTAATCACTACACCACTGGAAAGATGTCGATGAGATGTATTTATTTAATCCTCGTCTAGATGTGACTGCAAGAGGTGACTGAGTAACAGAAAAATACCTTTGTCAGGGATCGAACCCAGGCTACTCAGCGCTTGTAGCGTGTGGTTACGTCAGCCGTGCCATCCTCTTCTTAACTTCCATGACGCGGAATCAAGCTTACAGGCCTGACACGGATGCGTATAACCCCTGCCATCTCTCTCGGCCCGCTAGAGACGGAAGTTAACATTCAACGCCAAGGCGTCGCTCCTGCGTCTGTCGCGCGCGTCTCCTGGACGTTGGCACCGAGGAATGTTGGAATGGGCAAAATCAAGGAAAGGGAGTATCAAGGTAAGTCGTCCTCCGCAATTTGTCCTTGTGCAAATCTATATCGATACGCTAGCAGTCTCCTTCGATCAAGCCTCTCAGACTTTTCCGACTGTCTCTATCACTACTGCTAGCACTCGCTTGCCATCGATACAGTCATCGAGTACTGCAGCTTCAAATATGCTCGGTATTTTTCAAAGGGAGCGGCAGGATGTAAGGAGGGTCTAGGTATGTTGACCTCTGCTGGTTGCGTGTCAGTGATTGATAGCAGCGCGCGATACCCTTAGGCCAACTCGATCCGCCTCCGAATACCAAGCACATGGATGGGTGGTCATACGAGTGAGGAACTTCCATGTACGGAACCACTAGGATTGCAGGTCTAGACGAGGCGGCAGACGAATAGTCTTTGACTCTATCTTACGCAACCCAGCAAGATACTCTCCAAAGCTTAGATCACCGAGCTTCTTGCGGTGGGATGACATAATGATTCACCATGTCCATCCACGTCCATTCGTTCATACTAGCTCGGATGTCGGTGTGTCAACGTTTAGTCTGCATGGAACGGCGTAGGTGAACTTCGACCCTCGATAGATCTCTTGCCGGCCTCTACTGCTAAGGACTCCGTGATCTGTTTGCTCAGCGTCGGTTTATGAGGAGAGAGGAACAGGTCGGAGCACCCACGAAGGTATGTTAAGCTACACTGCCCATTGTCTGTCAGTGTGCTGATTGATGTTAACAGGTAATGCTCTATTGGTATCTCCAATTCGAGCCGTTCCCAATCCACCCATAGACCGCGGCGCTACATGAGGCGGGATCAATGGTGTCCTGCGACAGTCGCCTAGTCGAAGCCTCCATCAATGCGACCGTGTCAAGGGAGAAACGCCCTCACTG